>JXCR01134435.1:4860-33849 GCA_002079205.1 Phalaenopsis hybrid cultivar
GAGCAGAAGGTGCTCCCGCATCGACATGTGAAAGGAGTTAACCCCACCCTTCTCCTGCACAAAAAGCAACGGTTCTTATGCTGATTGATAAGTGGATCTTCCGATGCCTTCAGATCAACATTCACTGTAATTTTCACATTCAGCTCCTCTAATTGCTCTGGAACTGATTCAACCACCATAGAAGAAGGTGATAAAGTAGGTGGCTTTACTAATTCCAACACTTGTTGGTTCATCACAAGATCTCTGTAGCATTTTGAACAAAGATTGTTGGTCATTGGACTGCCGAAGAAGCCGCAGTTNGTGATAAATTAGGCGGCTTTACTAATTCCAACACTTGTTCGTTCATCACAAGATCTCTGTAGCATTTTGAACAAAGATTGTTGGTCATTGGACTGCCGAAGAAGCCGCAGTTATTCGTGCAGAGAATACGAGCATCGGGCTTTTGGAATTCAGTCTCATTGATCTCCGTCCAGCTCTCCTGGGCCATTCTTGGCAAAGAACTGTGGCGAATGAAATTTAAACTATGCTCGGGCAGAAGAAGTTGAGGTGCCTTCAAGAGAAAAGGAGAATCGTGCTTTCCTTCAAGAAAGACGGACACTGACTGACAATATCTCCAGTGAATCTTAAACTACCTACATAAATGACAAAAAAATTTTGCAATAAAGTGTCATTTCTTGCAAAACAAAAACGGGTTATTCATGAGGGTAAGTCCGTTATTTCAAAATAGAACTAAATTTTTTAATGACACTTTTCAAAGAATTATCTATATATACACATATTATTAGCCTGATGAATTAAATGGAACTCGCTATGTGAATCTTCATTTTTCATTCATGCTTATTGATTTTTGCTTTAGGAGCGAAAACAATTTTTCGCAAGTTATTTTGAACAGCTTCAATCAATGTTACCTTTAGTTTAACCATTCTCTTCCTACTCCGACGAACCTATTTTTATCCACTCAACTATCGAAGTGCAACTTCTACCCTTGTGCATCCAAATCACATAAGCCTGTTTTTAATTACTTGATATTCAATAAATATCAATTCAATTATTTTATAATACAATCCTTCCTCAATTTATTTTTTATTAATTTTTGCACCAGTTATAGATCACCTTCAACCTTCACTATTAGGAATTTTCTATACGAATCTTAATTTTGCATCATGCCTAGCTTGAACAGCTTTAAACCATATCACCTAAAGTCTATGCAACCAAGCATGCATTCATATATGTATGTATGCCATCATTATCATCATTAGCTTTATCCCGACAGACCTCGTTTGACGATGGTTCGAAGTCCATTGCAGCGAATGAGAAGCTGGAGATAAATATGATATTTTATTTTTTTCTTGTTTTATGTGTTTATGTTCAAAGTTTTATTTCAGATTTCTCAAATTGGTTTATGCAATTTAGCATCTCACAATATCAACCCTAGTTTGAATATCTTTATGGTGGTCCATGCACAGATTAATTTTGTGCTCATGTGTCGAGTAAATTTATATACTTATGATTAGAATTAAATGTACTCTCATATATCTCTAATATCCCCTTTATCACAATATCATTCTACATTGAATTTAGTTCGCAGCTTTAGCGTATTGTGAATTTAATCATTACAGCAAGAAAAGTAGAGTATTACATTGATCTCATGACAAATTACTCCCACACTACCTTAATTTAGTAATTAAACATCTTAAATCAATTTATATGTAAGTAGTGCTAGATTAATTNCATGCTTATTGATTTTTGCTTTAGGTGCGAAAACAATTTTTCGCAAGTTATTTTGAACAGCTTCAATCAATGTTACCTTTAGTTCAACCATTCTCTTCCTACTTCGACGAACCTATTTTTATCCACTCAACTATCGAAGTGCAACTCCTACCCTTGTGCATCCAAATCACATAAGCCTATTTTTAATTACTTGATATTCAATAAATATCAATTCAATTATTTTATAATACAATCCTTCCTCAATTTATTTTTTATTAATTTTTGCACCAGTTATAGATCACCTTCAACCTTCACTATTAGGAATTTTCTATACGAATCTTAATTTTGCATCATGCCTATTGAGTTTCGCTTGAACAGCTTTAAACCATATCACCTAAAGACTATGCAACCAAGCATGCATTCATATATGTATGTATGCCATCATTATCATCATTAGCTTTATCCCGACTGGCCTCGTTTGACGATGCGTTCGAAGTCCATTGCAGCGAATGAGAAGCTGGAGATAAATATGATATTTTATGTTTTTCTTGTTTTATGTGTTTATGTTCAAAGTTTTATTTCAGATTTCTCAAATTGGTTTATGCAATTTAGCATCTCACAATATCAACCCTAGTTTGAATATCTTTATGGTGGTCCATGCACAGATTAATTTTGTGCTCATGTGTCGAGTAAATTTATATACTTATGATTAGAATTAAATGTACTCTCATATATCTCTAATATCCCCTTTATCACAATATCATTCTACATTGAATTTAGTTTGCAGCTTTAGCGTATTGTGAATTTAATCATTACAGCAAGAAAAGTAGAGTATTACATTGATCTCATGACAAATTACTCCCACACTACCTTAATTTAGTAATTAAACATCTTAAATCAATTTATATGTAAGTAGTGCTAGATTAATTGATTGTACTGATAACAAAGAAACATATACATTTAGCGCTTAAATATAAAAGATCACTCACATTAGCACAANACAAACACCCCACTGTTCCTTCGTTGTCGGTGCTTCATCCCCACATATCGGAGAACTGGAGAAAACATCAAGACTAAAACCATTCATACAACAAAGATCAGATCGACCAAGGGTACAAAACCAGAACGTCTCTAAAGCTTAAAAACCCTAAAAACAGATTCAATCTCTCTTGATTTCTAACTAATAACGTTTCTTAGAAGTAATATCAAGTAGAATAAATAAATTCTTGAAAACGATATAGGCTCTAAATTTCTAACAGATTCCTCGATTTCCAATCAAAAGAAATTCATAGAAGAAAGATCCGGCAGCAATGAAAGGCCCGTAAACAAACCATAAATCAGAGCACACCAGTAAGCCATATTTCTTCGATAAGAGGAAGAAAAGGAGAATTACCACAGTCTCTAAGCCGGAAAGTAATCGGGAGGACGAAGGCATCAAGAAGAAGAGGCTGACTTCGGCATCCGATGGGCAGGAGAGATGGAAACACTTTTCAGCTCGTAGGAGTGGCGTTTTCAGAAAATGGACGCCTTATTTATTAGCGATGAATACCATGCTTTTTAAGAAGATATACATAAATGCCACTTAATTTTTTTGTATTTACAAATCCAACTCCTTATGTTTTATATTTAACTTAAAAAAATAGTTTGTAATTATGATAATCTTGAGGTGCTAAAATAATTTAAGCCCTAAAAATGTAAAAATAAAAGTGCTAGATATGTATAGAGAAATGAGTCAAAATAATTATTAATTATTTACAAAATTTATAGAATTGTCATAATAATCCCTAACTATTTTTAAATTATTCAACCCCAATTTAAAGAGTTTGAGGACTATTTTGACACTTCTATAAACTCTACGACTAAAACAACACCATATAAATAATTGAGAAATATTTTGAAACTTCACTCTATATGTATATTTGTAAAACTCCCTCCAAAAATTAAAATAATGCACTCCAATAAAGTAAATGTGACATTTAACACAATGCACCTCACTCAAATGTGTGAATCTGTAATGATTTTCTCGTGACACACGTATACATCAAGACAATAGTTACGAAAATGATTGCACGTGGCATATGCATATAATTATCCCAACAAAAATTATATAATATTTTATTTCAATAAATCAATGCTTTCAAATAATAATTANGATTAGCTGCCATGTGTATTACAAACCTATCCAACCATGTGACATATACCGCACTCTTAATATAATTGGCTATAAAAAGGTTATTTTTGTAAAAAAAAATTCTAAAAAGCAATAAGGAAACAGTGACCAAGAAATATAACAGTTCTTTCGTAAAACAAAGCTAAGAAAAAATAGCTCCCAGGAGTTTAACAAAATAGTTTAGATCATTGAGAGGAGAATGAGGCACATGAAAGAACCTTCTTCCCAAAATAGCTATTTCAGAGCGTCGGAGCGTGGCTTCTGATCATCGCCACGAGGGCGACATGGCTATCTCGATACGCCTTTCAACAACAAGCACGAGAACTTAGTTCTTGATGTCATATAAATGAAATGAGAGAAGTATTAAAATGATCCTGTAACTCTTTGTATGGAGAAAGTATTAAGTCCAGTAAACCGAACGTAAGGTCGGCTGCGTAGGTCGCACCACGCTGCCAGCCGCAAGTCTGAACAATGCATGGGGTCATTTTAGTCCTAGAGTTTATAAGAATATCAATTTAGTCCCTAAACTGCAACAACAAAAATAATATTTTCTTTTTGGATGGGGTAATTCAAGTCCCAGAGCCTATAAGATCACAATTTAATTCTCAGACTCTTTTAACACAAGTTGAAATAGTAGTCATAGAAGTCTATTTTTGCCTCTATTAAAAGAGTTTGGCGAATTATTTGATTCTTTTACAAACATTGGGAGTAAAATAGGGACATAAGCAGAAGAGAAATTTGNGACTGAAATAGTAGTCATAGAAGTCTATTTTTGCCTCTATTAAAACAGTTTGGCGAATTATTTGATTCTTTTACAAACATTGGGAGTAAAATAGGGACATAAGCAGAAGAGAAATTTGCAGAAACACTTTGGATTCATTGAGAGCTGATTGCATCACTGAGTTAGCATATTTATCAGTATCAGCCTTAGAAAATGTTTAGAGAATTATTGTTTTACTGATTTTTAGAAATTTCTACAATAAGATTCNAAGTTAGCATATTTATCTTGCAGTATCAGCCTTAGAAAATGTTTAGAGAATTATTGTTTTACTGATTTTTAGAAATTTCTACAATAAGATTCTGTTTTTTTCAACCTCACATGTTAAACTGCAGCAACTTTCTTGTAAGAAAGCTGGCGTGTGATTTTTGACCCCAAAAAAAAAATTATTAACATAACAAATTAAGATTTTATCCAGGGGGATATTTTTGCAAAACAAGCATCAAAGAAAAGAAAAATAAGGAAGATTTACATAAACACCACTCAATTCCTATGTATTTACATATCCAACAATCTAAACTTTAATCTTTACAAGCATGCCATGAGAAGGTGCATTTCGCTCTCCAAAAGCTGCAATGGTGGTTTTATTTTTTTGTGATAAAAAAGNAAATCTAAACTTTAATCTTTACATGCATGCCATGAGAAGGTGCATTTCGCTCTCCAAAAGCTGCAATGGTGGTTTTATTTTTTTGTGATAAAAAAGNATTATTAACATAACAAATTAAGATTTTATCCAGGGGGATATTTTTGCAAAACAAGCATCAAAGNATACAATATCTGCTTCTCCTATTTGGGTTGAAACTTAAGCGTGCTTTAATTGATCTTAAGAATCCGCGACACGAGATTCGAACCCCCGACCCGAGGGATTTATGCTGGAGGCCGCACCAATGAGTCGGGATGTGAGTATATATATATTCAGGTTGCTGCCTGAATATACATATATTAGAAAAATAATCGGTATTTGAGTCTGGGCCCCAAATACAGCTTTCCTTTTGTGCTCGGGCACCTATGATAGAGTGTCTGAGTCATGTGCTTAATATTCGAGAATGCAGCATCAAGGGGGATCAAACCCGTGACCTGAGGGAAGTTACAGTGAACCCCATCAAATAACAGGCCACAGCTCGCAACACACACACACACAAATAAATATATATATATATATATATATNTGCAAGATGAAGGATGCAAATGGCTGTGAATTTAGTTCGAATATCGTTAATCGCTCAAAAATCGTTTCGAATTTCGGCTCAGATCGAGATTAGATCTAAATGAACGAGCCAAAACTTTGGATTGATATTTTTTTCCAGCCAATTATGAGTCGTACATGGATTGGCTAGAATGACTCGTGATCAGACAGTAATATTTTTTTATTTATAATATATATATAATGCTAAGTAAAATTGAATATTGTTAGGTATGGCTCGTATGGAGTCTCTTAGATTTCGAGATGTGTCTCCTAGAATAGTGGGTTGGGGGGAGCGAGGACGTGTTTGTAATTATCTGTGAGTTTTATCTATAAATAGATGTGTAACCCTATGGGTATATAACTCATCTGAAATAGTGAATTCGCTGCTCTGCTCTCGAGGATGTAGGCTCTATGTTCTTCTGGTTTTGTGTCGATTTCTGTGTTTTCTTCGTCCTTTTAGGGTTTAGGGTTTAGGGTTACACATTATATATATTAAGAGTATAATGTATCTGTGTTTGTAATTTCTGTGTTTTCTGTATTTCTGTGTTTGTAATTATCTGTGTTTTCTGTGTTTTCTTGTAACACGCAACATTACAAGAAGGCCACATGCCCATGAGACCATGAACAAATTAACCAGTGCTTGCATGCCTGACAACAATTGGTATCAGAGCGATGTTAGATTCTAGGGCGGAGGAGATAGACGCAGGAAGAAGTAAGAAAGAAGAAGGATCAAAAGCCGTGTGCGGTTCGTGGTGAACAAGAAGCCGAAGCAGTTCGGATAAAAGACTGCGGCAGTTCGGCGAGTCCTGCTTCGGAGAGTTCGCGGTAGAGGCGTTGTTGAGGCTTGGAGGCGCAACAGTTCACAAACTTTCGTGGCATTCGACGAGGTGGAGTTCGTGAACAGGAGTTCGTGTGTAGTTACCGTGAACAAGAACCTCATTTTGCAAACAAAGGANGAAGAAGGAAGAAAGAAGAAGGATCAAAAGCCGTGTGCGGTTCGTGGCGAACAAGAAGCCGAAGCAGTTCGGATAAAAGACTGTGGCAGTTCGGCGAGTCCTGCTTCGGGGAGTTCGCGGTAGAGACGTTGTCGAGGCTTGGAGGCGCAACAGTTCACAAATTTTTGTGGTATTCGGCGAGGTGGAGTTCGTGAACAGGAGTTCGTGTGTAGTTACCGTGAACAAGAACCTCATTTTGCAAATAAAGGAACAAAGGTGCTCGGCCAACAGAGTTCGCAAGTTTATCGCATGAGGAATTGCGACAGGTGCAGTCGCGACAGGTGGTGCTCGACCAGCGGAGTTCGCAAGTTTGTCGCAGGATGAGTTGTGGCAGGTGCAGTTGCGACAGATGATGCTCAGTCAGAGGAGTTCACAAGTTTGTCGCAGAAGAAATTGTGACAGGTGGAGTTCACGAATTTCGTGAATTGTTCGTAGGTTTGTCTCAGGAGAATTGTGACAAGTGGAGTTTGGCTGGTGTCTGCAGTATTTCGGCCGAATTTTTGTGCGAATAGGAAAGGTGTTTCGTGTGAAAAATTTGATTCACGAATCACATGAAACTGCGGGAAAATTGACGCAATTGACAAAGGAAATTTTATGTTTATTTGAATTTATTTATTGTGTGTTTTGTTTCAATACAAGACATAAAAAGTTCACTGCATGATTAATTTCAAATGACAATGTCTGGTGTAAGATTCGAAAAAATGAAGTTTGATAGAACCGGGAACTTCGGATTGTTGGCACAACAAAGAATTTTGAAAATATTACGAGCTATGAAATCTGATGGTAATATCTATAAACTGTTGTAGAGTACAATTGTAGGTGAAGTTCACTCTGTCGGATCATATGATGAAATTGCAGCAGATATTTTAACCAAGTCATGTATTTTCAATAAGTTTTTGTGTTACTTGAACTTGTTGAATGTTTGCAGTTGCTAGTTGGAACCCACTTCGGTGTAAGAAACTCCATAATTTTTTCTCCTAAGGGGCTGGATATTCTCGAGAGGGAGATTTCTCCTAAGGGACTAGATATTCGCCAATGTGTAGAATTGTTATGTATGACTTATATACCAGGAATTTGGATTCTCTTAGATTTGGAGATGTGTGTCTCCTGCAATAGTGGGTTGGGGGGAGCGAGAGTGTGTTTGTAATTATCTGTGGGTTTTATCTATAAATAGATGTGTAACCCTATGGGTATGTAACTCCTCTGAAATAGTGAATTCGTTGCTCTGCTCCCGATGATGTAGGCTCTATGTTGTTCAGGTTTTGTGTCGATTTCTGTGTTTTCTTCGCCCTAAATTTTACAACAGAATATAACATCTCATGAGCCAATTTCAAGCCGAGTTCAAGCTGGAACGAATCCAAATAACTCAATTTTAGCTAGTTAGTTTAAATTTTGAGCAAGATCGAGTCGATCCAGAGTTGAAAAAGATCCAAATACCTCAATTTGAAAACGCTCATTCGATTTTGAGCTGAATCAAGCTCGATTCAATTTTGAGCTGGCTCAGCTCAAAATCGAATCTAACGAGCCACAAGTCGATTTTGAGCCACCTAAACTCTATTTGAGCCAATCCCAACTCAGCTCGAAATCAGATCGTTTTTTTATTAAATGAAAATTGTCAAAATGGTCACTTAACGCTTTGCAAAGGACTAGTTTAATCTAGAGTTAATAAAAGTGCCAATTTATCTCACATATAGATATAAATAGCACCAACTTATCATTCAGATTCTAAAAAACAGATATAGAAGCATAAAAGGTGCTCTTAATCATAGTAAACCTGAATTCAAGCAAAATCATAAAATAATTTGTAGAGATATGACAATATTACATATCATCATCATCAATTTAAACAAAAAAGAGGTTTAATTTAGAAAAAAAGGTTTGTTCGTGCAAAAATTAAAAAAATGTCACCTTGCTATAATTTAGAAGATATTGAAATCACAGCTGTGTAACATGACTGCCGTTGATGTTCATCATTAATGAAACCATGTCCGGCTCCAAATATGACAGAACCATGGAAGCATGCTCCGGAGTCTTCAGAGTCTCAATTAGTTTCTGCACAGAACGTGTTCTGCACTTCACGAAAGAAAAAAAAGGAAAATCACTCGGCAAACAAGGAACAGTAGGTAAATTTGCATATGTAGCGAACAACTCTTATCTGTTTACATATCTCGCGCCCTAAAGTTTCATATTTGCATACAAAGAATGTTATCGTGAGGAGCTTTAAATGTGTTGATCAATTGTCATCTCAGAGATTTTAATTTTTCCAAAAAATCTTGATGGTGGGTGTTACGGTGGGGTTGTGCACTCTGTAATGGTTTGTAGAGCAGGGCCCTGAAGATAGCGCAGCTGAGCCCAATTTCAGAGCCCGAGCACGACATTGCAGCGCTTGGATGTAACGCCCTAGTGCCACCATCGCAGCGTCCTGGTTTTAGTAACCAACTTTTGACAAATTTTCCCTTATAGTTTTGGTTTTGTTGATAAGAAGGTGAAGGATTTCTATTTTTCTCTTGTGCAAAGGAGATAATGGAGTGTTTTAAAGTTTCCAAAGTGCATAGATACTTGAGTGTGGTGTAATTTGTATAATTCTCCTCATTTTCTTCAGAGTCAATTTCTTGGTATGTTGTGGCACCTGATTTTTTCCCATGCTCGGTTTTTTTCAAATTAAGGCGGTGTTTGGCGCACCTTAGATTTACATTAAATAGGATTTATCAAACCCAATCTGGATTTATCAAATTCAGTCGGTGATTAAAGAGATCACATGAACGATGGAGGAATAAATTTGAGATTTACTAAATCCGGATTTACGTTGTGAAAGTAAAGGAATGCAAAAAAAAACTAAACGTGAGAAAAATTAAATTTGATGGAGCACTAGATTTAAATTTTATTTTTTTGGTATTTGGTTGGATTTAAGTTAAATCCATGGCTAAATCCTACTAATGATATGCTATGAAACACTACTAAATCAGGTGTTTACTATGTTTTCTTATTTTGTGTGCATATGTTCAAAATTTTATTTCAAATCTCTTGAATATGTTTCCATGATTTACATCTCCCAACATAGCAATTTGGTGCTTTAAGCTATGTTTGGCGGCCGCAGCAAAAAAATGGCATTTGGAGCAGTGGTGCGCATGCGGCGGGCCGCGATATACCCCGAACGCGAAAAGACAACCCGTGGCCCGGATTCCTCTCTTGCTTTTTACCCAATTACCCTACCCCACGATTCTCATTTCTTCTTCACGAACCGCGATCTGCTCCCATCGCCTCCTCTTCTCTGATGGCTTACTCTTCCCCGACGCATCTCATGCAACCAAGCCGCTTCTTCCTCTCTTCTCACGAGTTCCTCACGTGTAGGGTTTCTTCCTTCTTTTCTCTTCGCACTAGTAAGATTTTTTTTTTCAACAGAGCCGACTCTTTGATGTTCTTGATGATTGCCCCCTCTATTTATTTTCCTGTTTTCGGTATAGTGGTGGTTGTTAAGAGAGGAATTCTTGGTTGTTTCAATTCTTTTGTTAGCTTGAAATTTTAAAATGAAGGGCGAGCATGNATCGGTATAGTGGTGGTTGTTAAGAGAGGAATTCTTAGTTGTTTCAATTCTTTTGTTAGCTTGAAATTTTAAAATGAAGGGCGAGCATGTATTATGAGTTCTAAATGCTTACTCACAAGTATTTAGGTGAAGTTTGGTTAAAATCTGGTAGTTCATCCAAAAAGGAAATGAAAATTTCACTTCTCCAAGCTAATGGAGAAGGTACGATGGCTTGGGAATATGCTGCTAGCGATTTCACTTTTACTGGATTTACTAAATACTGCTTGAGTTGAAATGAAAGGGTTTTAACAATGTTTGAATGCTTGCTTGTAAATGTTTTTGTGCAGAGTGGTTAAAATTGTTGCACCCGTAACCTACCATTTCCAAACTGCCTTTCATTAAACTCATTAAATTAGGGGATTGTTGGGTAACCTTTGCATCCCGCGTATTAGTGGTAGAGAAAATGATGGATGCTTAAAATATGAAAACCCCAAATTTCTTCTATATCTCATTAATTCTTCAGGCCCATTTTAATTTTAAAAAATTTTACTTGATTTTGGAATAATATTATGCGGTGAATAATCCACTTCAAGAGAAAGATTAATTTTGTTTGTTTATTATGTTTTGAAAAGAATTTATGTTTATGGAATATTAAATACATTGATGTCACAGTCTGTTACAAATAAATTTACTAAACAGGGGCAGAATGATCATTTTTTCGGAAACAGCTGCCCCACAGCTGTTTTCACAACAAACAGATGACCAATTTCCCTACAACAGCTTTCCCGCAGCAGTTATCTGGGACAACACAGCTACAGCTGAAAAGCTGAGAAGCTGTGCCAAACAGACCCTTTTAAACTCATGCACCAAAATGTGTATTTCACCTAAAAAAATTGGTAATAGTGTGAATTTTAATGTGATATTAAAGAATTTAGCACCATGTTTGTAAAAATGAAAGTTTAGGTGTAATAGGTAAGAATCATATGCTAAATAGTAAACATAACTATTGAAATCTGAATAAAGAAAAAAAAATCTATTCATACCCATACATATCGCAGGAGATTCTAAACAGTTCTCCAATTGTTCCAGTAATTGCCTTCAGCATCAGTGTCATTTGCTCCTCATTACATAACTCCAAAAGCTTTTGAACAAGATAATTCCCAAAAGGGTGAGTCATGAGTTCAACAATGTTGCAAGCGATCTCCCAAAAAATCTCTTCAATTTCTTCACGACTACTCCTGAATTTTCTCTGCAGAAAGCGGCATCCATGCTGATTCTTCACCATCGAATATACTCTCCCTCCAACATCATCTTTGAAGCCATCATAAGTATGAGGTTTAGGAATTCGAACTGTATCACATGATTTCTTTACAAATATATTGAAATTTTTTTGGCCTTGGGAATCCATGAAAGAACAGGCTGAATCACTAATAGGCAATAGTATATGTTCATGAAAAGGCAAAAAGCTCTGAAATTGGAAAAATTTCAATCTTTGAACGGCAGGCAACCGTGCTTCCAGATCAGTATTTGATAAAGTAATGCCTTTTAAATGGAGGAGGAAGATTCATGTTTGCTGTCTCATATCGGAAGAGAGACTTGTTTAGGTGATTAACTAACTGTTCATCTGGTGAGAAAGTGATTCTGGAGGAGCTCTCTATATTTTCATTGGTTCTCATTTCATCAAATGAAACATTCAGGGAAATATCATCTGGTAAACTGGACTTATCTTGTGCACAAATCACCTCAGAGAATTTGTAATTACTTTCTTTTCTTCGGAGTTTCTGATTACCTTGCTGCAGAGAGATAAATTTTGCAAATTTGCTGCTAGGAGAAGATTCCTTCTCCAGCTCCCGGGAAGGAACAGTGACCTGATGAAGCACAATAAGCGGCTTTGCAGAAGTTGTAATTGGAAAATTTTCGCTGTGCCTCCTTCTGTGACAGACATGGTAATGTTTTAAGCATCCCAAAAATGAAGATAATGTCCGGTTCTTCCCAGGAACAAAGATCCATAAATGAGTTCCTTAAGGAGACAGAATTCCTATTTCAGAAGAAATCAAAGTGAATTATAATAAGCTTTTCGAAATCAAATTCACTGAAGCAAATAACATGAGAAAGTCAACAAGAATATGCTGCAATTTTTCCGAAGACAGAAGGTTCTGCAACAGNCATCCTTCGCTGTGCCTCCTTCTGTGACAGACATGATAATGTTTTAAGCATCCCAAAAATGAAGATAATGTCCGGTTCTTCTCAGGAACAATGATCCATAAATGAGTTCCTTAAGGAGACAGAATTCCTATTTCAGAAGAAACCAAAGTGAATTATAATAAGCTTTTCGAAATCAAATTCATTGAAGCAAATAACATGAGAAAGTCAACAAGAATATGCTGCAATTTTTCCGAAGACAGAAGGTTCTGCAACAGGAGAATTTTCAAAGGATTTAATCATGAAAAAAAAAGATGAATAAGCAAAATTATTGAATTGCTGCTTTGATAAATCCTGTTTCAGCTTCATTTTGATTCAAAGTTGAAACAAACAGTCAAAATAGTATATCAGGATCTACCAATATTTTAATGGCAGCCATGCCAAGCAATTTTTAGGCTTGAATTCTCTCATGATTTACGAAATTTAGATTTACAAGAATCACCAAATCCCCATAAAATCTGAAAGAAGACCAAAAATTTATCCATTGAAATACTAATAAAAAAACCAGGTAGAACAAAGAGCACGGTCCCCTAAGAATGGAAGCAAAATCCTGATGCTCAAAATACATAACACAGCAATAAAATTCTTATAAAAATTTTCCACAAAATGAATATGTACTCTACAATATCATCATCAAATGAGCTCCAAAAGAACGACTCAATCTTGCATTTTAATTATATAGAATCATGGAACCGACCCTAATTTTCCATATAAAATCAAATGCACCCAATCCACACAGAATCCATAAAAACCCCATTATCCCCAAACTTTTCTCAATAAAAAAGAAGTATAAAATCACTTCTGGAATTGAAGAAACGGATGGAATTGCAGGAGGAGAAGGGACTCACCTCCGATGAATGGCGAACTAGACGCCNGCGATTATCCCCAAACCTTTCTCAATAAAAAAGAAGTATAAAATCACTACTGGAATTGAAGAAACGGATGGAGTTGCAGGAGAAGAAGGGACTCACCTCGGATGAATGGCGAACTAGTCACCGGCTGCAGGAGAAAGCAAAAGATGAGATTCTGGAAATTGGGGAATGCACAGGAGGTGAGGAAGAATGATCAGGAGACGGCGTAATGAAGGAGACATAGAAAAAAGAGAGGGCTTGAATGGCGGTGAGCTCCCTCTCCCTCCCCCTCTCCCTTCGGCGCAAGCATAGGCATAGGCTCTACTTCATGTTATTGAAGTTGGGAGGAGCATCCCATGCATGATGGATGGGCTTTCCTCTGAGACAGCATGTTTATATATATATTTTCAAANAATGAAGGAGACATAGAAAAAAGAGAGGGCTTGAATGGCGGTGAGCTCCCTCTCCCTCCCCCTCTCCCTTCGGCGCAAGCATAGGCATAGGCTCTACTTCATGTTATTGAAGTTGGGAGGAGCATGCCATGCATGATGGATGGGCTTTCCTCTGAGACAGCCTGTTTATATAGATTTTTTCAAATAAGAATTTATATAATTGATATAGCCAAGAACCTTGTGGATCATTTTTTAAAATTTTTATGAAGATTTTACTTGCATTTTATTGAATTTTGTCATATTTATATCTAACATTTAAATATATGTACTCATTGTTATAAAATTTTATATTTAAACTGTCAAGTTTATATAAAACATAAAATTAATGCAGATGATATTTTTATATCATTTAAAGATTAAGATATTGTATAAGTCAATATATATACAGCGCTTCTCCTAATTGGATTGAAACTCAATTGTGTTTTAATTGATCTTAAGAGTCCGACACAGGATTCGAACCCCCGACCCGAGGGATTTATGTCAGAGGCCGCATCAATGAGTCAGGACGTGAGCATATATGTATATATATATATTAGAAAAATAATCGGTTTTTGAGTCTGGTGGGCCCCAAATACAGATTTCCTTTTGTGTTCGGGCACTTATGATAGAGTGTCTGAGTCATGTACTTAATATTCTAGAAACCCGCATCACGGGGGGATCAAACGCGCNAACGATATAAAGGGTTATGTCGTGAAGGTAATGACCCGAAAGGGTGAGTGTGTCTTTGAGACAACAACTCAAAAAGATAGACGTGTCGTGGAGGCAGCGACCTGAATAATAGGTGTATCTTAGACATAGTGACCGAAAAAAGTGAGCGAGACGTGAAAGCGACGACTTGAATATTGGGTGGGTTGTGGAGGAAATGACTCAAAAAGGTAAGCGTGTCGTGGAGACAGTGACCCGAAGGAATGGGTGTGCAGTAGAAACAATGATTCAGAAAAAATGGCGTGTTATAGAGATAGCAGCTCAAGGAATGAGTCGTGGAGGCAGTGACACGGGAGATGAGTATCTTGTGAAAACAGTGACCCGAAAGAGTGCATATGACAACCCAAAACAGTGCCTATGTCTTCAAAGTCTCAATTAATTTCTCTCGTTGATTTTGCTTGAACTGGTCCTCTCAAACACGCCCTGCCCTCCCTATTTCTTGCTTGGACTGGCCTCCCTTAGCTCTGCGTCATATTGCATATCTCGTGGCATCCATTACAACTTCTAATATACTCATTCACATCCTTAAATAGAGTCTGTTGTCGATAAAACACCTCATTTGCTCTTAGACATGATTTTAAAAATCTAAAATGCCTCCTAAAATACGAATCATAAAACGATATAATGATTTTGTTGACACACCTCATAATAATTCAGTAATTAGAATTTAAAGAATTAGGATTCATCATAATAGTATAAGCTGACATTAGAAATTGATTTGTTTTAACGTTCTGCATTTCGCATTTCACATACAATAAATAAACAAATTTATGATAATATATTATATAATTTAATAATAAAATATATTTCAATTCCACCTTTCTAATAATAATATAATACAAACTATTTTTGTTAGAGCTGAAGCGGTGGTATTTATTAAGACCAAAAACCCTAATTTCTGTCTTATTCTCCTCTTTCATTTTCTCCTTGGGTTTTCTTCTTTTTTCATTGCACTCTCAGCTTCGCCCGCTTCAGGGTTTTCTTAGGATTCAACCGCGCTGCTTTGCCATACTCCGCGGCGAAAGATCTGATCATGTCGGCCGTTGCAGCCTCCGTTGACCGTATCCTTTCTGTCGTGCTTCGTTAACCTAATTTTTCACAGATTCTTTCTCTTTTCTCCCTTCCATTTAGATCCCATTTTAGTTCGTTATTTTAATTCGACGCGCGTTGATTATGCGCTATGTTTTCTCTGTTCTAGGGTTTTGCAAGGGTATATGTATTATCTGGGTGCGGTGCTTTTTTTATTTTAGACTTCCCCGTGTTTTTTTAAATTAGTTTATAGTTCGAACATGCTTTGCTCCTTCATAATTCTTGTATAGAATCGACAGATTTACTGCAGAATCTATCGGTGGAGACAAAGAGCAAAGGCGGTGTTGTTCCAGTCGTGCCCAAGAAGGTTAGGCTGTCATTGAAACTGCTTTGCTTTTAGATCATTAGGTTAGATTCTGTCTTTCTTGGGAGGACAGTTTCGCAATTGTTTTTTGATACCGAATTGTTGAATTGGTCAGCCTTCTGCAATTCAATATGGACCTGTGAACGCTGGACAAGCTCCGAAGGTTCAAATGCCCTCGTTGGAGCGTTTTTCGACCCCTGTGATTCCTGGGTATATGGATCCTAATATGTACTTTATACCTAATGGATACCCATCAACAGCTTTTTACTATGGAGGTTGGAGTAATTTGTGTTCATATTGATTTTAACTTTAATTATGGATATCTATTTGTGCATAGTTTTATTAAATTCAGAACTTCTGTGGAGCTTTCGTTTGGTTTGCGAGGGATTCTAATTATTCATATTGTTGAATTGATTATTTTTGGGTGAATTTTCAGGTTACGATGGTTTTGCGGGCGAGTGGGATGACTACAATGGCTATTTGAATACCGAAGCTGCTGAGATCTCGAATGTGAGTTCTCCATTTTAAAGAATTTGTAACGAACTATACAAAAAAACTTCTTACCATGATGCACCGCCGTTCCATTTGAAAGAAGTATATTTTTTAATAATACGATTCATCTTATGAGTGGGATGATTATGCACGTAATCTCCCGTCATCAAATCTATTCACACAGTCATGATAAGCTTTGTATTTTTCCTTTTTAAATGTTGATCTATTCTTCTTATAATGAAAAAGGCAACATCTTTGTTGTCATTTAAATTATAATGAANCTTTTTTAATAATACATTTTATCTTATGAGTGGGATGATTATGCACGTAATCTCCCGTCATCAAATCTATTCGCACAATCATGATAAGCTTTGTATTTTTCTTTTTTAAATGTTGATCTATTCTTCTTATAATGAAAAAGGCAACTTCTTTGTTGTCATTTAAATTATAATGAAATTCATGGAGTTTAGCTGGAGGATCGATCATTAAATTATATATAAATGTGTTTGTTTGGGTCATTTTTCATTTATCTTTAATTGGTTTTTTCATGTTTATTTAATTTGTGCAACTTTTATATAGTATTCTATATAAAATGCAATATCAAAAGCATGCCAATCTATGTTTTTAACAATAGGCGTGTCCTGTATCTGTTTCGTGTTGTGTCTATATCCTTGTGCCTATTTCGGTGCATCACATATTCATTTTGATAAATCTTCTTATCATATTCTTGTTCGTTGAGAATCAGAATTTTAGTATTTAGAATTCATCGAAGGATTAACTATGTGGAGATGATTCAAGGTCAATGCTTCAAGAATTGAATTTGATTCCACGCCTTTTCCCTAATCAATATTTGTTGTTTCTTTACCAATTTCAGTTTTCTGAGATGAACTGTTTTGCTTAGTTTTGATGGTTTTTGACAGGGGGTTTATGGTGAAATGTATCACCATGGATATGGATATGGATATGGATATTCACCTTATAGTTCTTACCCTTGGTCTGCTTCCGTTCTTCCAGCAGTGGGTGATGAAAACATATCTTATGGATCTCAACATTACCAGTATCCTTCTTCATATTACCAGTATCAGGGAGAAGTAGCTGCAGACCGGCCTTCTGTAACTGTTGGTTCTGACAAATCAAATTCAAATACGTTTCCTAATGGAATTTCTAATGCAAACAGTGGGTATTTTTCGCAAAAGAATAACCAACAAAGTTCGTTATTTCCCTCAAATGATTCATACGGTAGAAGTGTTCTATATTCAAGTTTCGATGGAATGAGATCACCATTTCCATGGTATTATGGCCCCACATATGCTTATCCAAATCTTAATTCAGCTACTCCAAATACCATGTCTTCAACTGCTTCACAAAATTTTCATTCAATGTCAACGAGAAATCAGAATGTACGATTGCTTCCTGAACTCATGATATGTATTGCATGTCTTGCAAAGCTATGAATTGAGGCAATATATAACTTTATTCTGTTAAGTAACAATTTCATGAACATGTTTTCTTATGTATTTACACATCTCACACCTAAACTTTCATATTTTCACACATAGCACTCAAATCTTTAATATCACAAAAAACAACACTATTATTACAACTCGTAAAACTGAAATACTCCTTTTCATGCATAGATGTAAAACACCAAAGTGCTATGCGTTTAAATATGAAAGTATTGTTCTGAGATACGTAAATTTATAAGAATTGCACGCTACTTATGTAAATTTCTCCTTTTATTATTGCTTTTGCAGTACTTACACGGTGTTGATAGCTTCTCTTATCTATTATGTAGTTTACCATATTTTCACTCTTTAACAAGTTACTTTACAGTGTTTCTTGCTCATATAATGAACATATAGAATCCATATGATTCAACTCAAAGTGCGTAAATTGTTGTTGCTCAGGGTTTAAATTGTGGAACAACCCCTTCGATGGGACAAGCAGGTTCTGGCACGTTAAATAGGTTTTATCCTACTAACCTCATGTATGGCCAATATGGTAATCCATTTAGAGATTGTGCTGCTTTAGGATCACAATTATATAATTCTCGAATGAATTTTTATGGATTTTACGGACGTGGCTATGAGAATTTTGACGGTATGAGCGAGCTGAATCGAGGGCCGAGGGTGAACCGCTTTAAAATCCTTAACGGGGCTGTTCCTACGGGCGAAGAAGTTGAGGATAATCATCTTGTTCCAAACAGAGACCAATACAACCGAGCTGATTTTCCTGAAAAGTACGCAGATGCAAAGTTTTTTATCATCAAATCATATAGCGAAGATGATATACACAGGAGCATCAAGTACGGTGTTTGGGCCAGCACCCCCGGTGGGAATAAGAAGCTTGATTCTGCTTACAAGGAAGCCATGAACAAAGCTGATGGATGCCCCGTGTTTTTGTTTTTCTCTGTAAGCATCAAATTGTTCATTACTCGTTAATTTGTTCATTTTTTATTTCTGAACTTTTTTCTTTGAAATTTGCAGGTAAATACGAGCGGACAATTTGTCGGCGTTGCGGAGATGGTTGGGCCGGTTGATTTTGATAAAACTGTCGATTACTGGCAGCAGGAGAAGTGGATTGGTTGCTTTAATGTGAAGTGGCATATTGTGAAAGATGTACCTAACAGCCTTTTAAGGCACATAACTTTAGAGTACAATGACAATAAGCCGGTGACGAATAGTAGAGACACTCAGGAGGTACGAAGCCCGACAAGTAAATGAATGAAATGATTTTTTTTCGAATTTTTTGGTGTTATAACTTTATTTAGTGTTTGTTTGTTTTTCAAATATTCAATTTAGCTGATCCAATATGAACGAATTTATTCATATTTTTGGATAAGAATTCATTGAGAAAAGCTTCCCTTCAGATGAGCTTTTTAGGCTCAATTACATTAATTAAAGCTTGTAAAAAACACAGAGATCTACCATTGAAAGTATAATATCTTTAAAAAAAGCTTCCTTCCACTGATTTCCATCCAAAAAAGTGGTAAAGTTGATAGCAGGATCAAATTATTTCATATTTGATAAGCTGAGGGACCAACTTGAATAATTATAGAAGTATAAAACAAATCGAGAAATTTTGAGCACTATATGTAGTCGTTTACTCAAAGGCCAGTCATGTCAAATTCAAAAAAGTTTTTATTCTGTAACGTTGCTTGCAGTTCTCATTTGATTGTCTAATATTTTTCTTGTCTGTCCTTGCTTCAGGTGAAACTTGAGCAGGGACTTCAGGTTCTCAAGATTTTAAAGGATCATGTAAGCAAGACATCCATCTTGAATGATTTTGGATTTTATGAGACTCGCCAGAAGGTGATGCAAGAAAAAAGGGCCAGGCAACACCAACATAACCNAGTTCTGGCACGTTAAATAGGTTTTATCCTACTAACCTCATGTATGGCCAATACGGTAATCCATTTAGAGATTGTGCTGCTTTAGGATCACAATTATATAATTCTCGAATGAATTTTTATGGATTTTACGGACGTGGCTATGAGAATTTTGACGGTATGAGCGAGCTGAATCGAGGGCCGAGGGTGAACCGCTTTAAAATCCTTAACGGGGCTGTTCCTACGGGCGAAGAAGTTGAGGATAATCATCTTGTTCCAAACAGAGACCAATACAACCGAGCTGATTTTCCTGAAAAGTACGCAGATGCAAAGTTTTTTATCATCAAATCATATAGCGAAGATGATATACACAGGAGCATCAAGTACGGTGTTTGGGCCAGCACCCCCGGTGGGAATAAGAAGCTTGATTCTGCTTACAAGGAAGCCATGAACAAAGCTGATGGATGCCCCGTGTTTTTGTTTTTCTCTGTAAGCATCAAATTGTTCATTACTCGTTAATTTGTTCATTTTTTATTTCTGAACTTTTTTCTTTGAAATTTGCAGGTAAATACGAGCGGACAATTTGTCGGCGTTGCGGAGATGGTTGGGCCGGTTGATTTTGATAAAACTGTCGATTACTGGCAGCAGGAGAAGTGGATTGGTTGCTTTAATGTGAAGTGGCATATTGTGAAAGATGTACCTAACAGCCTTTTAAGGCACATAACTTTAGAGTACAATGACAATAAGCCGGTGACGAATAGTAGANCGCCCTTCTTTTTTTTTAATGTTTTGTTTCTTTTTAATTGAGTTTATATGGGTTGATAATTGCAATTTTGATTTTCCTGACCAATTAATTTTGGGGTGAGATCTCATGTGTCAGTATTTATTGTAAAGTAATTTTCCTTTTTTCCAATGAGGTTTTGTATGCATATTGTCCCATTTACAACCTGTTGTAATCTTAACTCTGTAATTTAGAAATCTTAATTCTGTAATTTTGAAATCTTAATTCTGTAATGCTGGAATAATAAGAGTTGGAATAAATTCATTTCACGGTCTTCCTGTTTGTAAAAAAGTTATTGTTTTTTTTTTGTGTATAATTTTTGTTTAGTTTGAACTAAATTCCTTAAATAAATGATTAATGTTAATCTTCTTAAATTGGGGCATTTACATGCATGCCGTTATGCCATAAATTCTTATGTATTTACTTATCTAAAACAAACTTTATTTTATTTACATTATACCATTCAATTTTTTCATCACATAAAATTTTTTTTGAATTTTTACCATTTAAATGCTAAATAGTGAAATACACATTTATTCATAATTAAGGTGGCATATATGTGAAAACTGAAGTTATGGTCGTAGATATGCGGATAGGTAAGAGAATTAAGTGTCATGTATGTAAATCTACCCCTGTAGTTTATCACTAGATATATATTGAGCAAATTCATGAGTATATTATTCTTAATATTTATTTTTTTTTAATATAAGTTGTTAATCAAAATATTCATTTAATGGCCGTATGGATAGATTTAAAATTGTATTTTATTATGCATAAAATTTGAAAATAATATAAATGAATTATGTTAATTTTGATAAAAAAATATGCACGCATTATGATTAATAAATTGATAGCATGCATGCCAAAAGTTGCGCTAGATATAAGTTATGGGCAGCTGCAGTTCAATTTTTGTTTAAAAAGTTGCAGCGATTATCATAAATGTATGTAATTTTAAAATAAAAACATGAAATAAGATAAAACAAATATATAATTTTGCATTATAAAATTTTCTAGGAAGTAGTTTTTCATTAATATAAAAATATTTTAGTTTTTAAAGCCCGTCGGACAACTCTATCTGCTGCCACTTGATGATACAATTAAGATTTATAGGATTTACTAAAATCATTATCATTTGGCATTATAGATTGTACGTGATGATGATAAGTTTTAACATAGAATTCGGTACATACGAATTTTCACATAAATTAGAACAAATATATATTTTTCTTCAATAATATCAAATCAAAACAATACAACTCTTAACAACTCCCACAAACACATAAGATAAAGTACCTACAATTCAAGATGCAGGTTATCGAGTCTCTCAAATCCTATTATTCGAGAGGTAGGAAGCTCCCAATTCCTAAACTCAAGACATGCAATAAACAATATAAACCTATTTATACCCAAAATAATAATAAAAGACTAAATTACCTTTGAACATACAAAAAAATCAAATTACCCTTAGATTAATCACCTACCAGATGAGCTAGTGAGACTTATGGCTAGAGAAGTTCCTATCTGGTACTACTGTGATTGTGCAAAGCTCTCTTTCTAACTTTAGAAGCTGGTGCAGTTCATTAATTGCATTCTCTGCTTGCTTCCATTTTCATGATTACTCTCTTACAGTTATGCTCAAGAAATTATGAATTTTAGTCCTTCATGATTGCAGGTGGTGATAATAGACAAAATACATGAAAATGCATGCTTTGCCTTATGAAAAACTGGATTGAAAGTTCAGTTTTTAACATCTGCATGTTTTCACTGCCAAAAAGCCGGCAATTTACAGCAGAATAATGAAAATTAACTGCAATAAGCATGTAATTAAAAATAAGCAACCTTAACAATTCTCCAACCCTTCCAACCTTAACACATCTCCAACATGATCATATATTTGAATTCCAAATCAACGGTGCTTTAAGAGAAAACAGAGCTTATCAGTAATCAAATTCACTGATTAGATCACATGTAATGATAGGATTAATGCAAAAGATCTTCATTTAGAAATCAAATTTGACAATGACTGTAGCCAATTTCTTCAACTTTTAGAGTACATGAAAAGCTTCAGAATTTCAAAAAATTACAGTTAAAAAAAAAAAATTCAGAAGTAAAATTACAACAATATTAAAAGCCTTGGTTCAACTTAAGGCAGCATATTGTCATTGTCTGCAAGCAGTAGTTCTTTGAATCCAGCATGTTAGAATCTTCTTTGTAGAAGATGTTGCTCTTCGGCAGTTCGCAGCTTTTAGTGGGCATGTTAGTGACTCCACAAGCGGTGACATTTATACAGAAGAACGAGCAGCAGTTGCCAAGGACGAGCAGAAGAAAGAGGCCGCTGCAGTTGCTGCGAGGTTTCCAGCTCCCAATTCCTTTGCACATTTGCTGATGTCCATTCTGGAGAATTTGAGGATTTGCTTGCATTATTGCAGGCAGCACTATTTCTTCGTTTCTCGTATCTTCAGATAATACAATTCATATAATAAGAAATAGAAACTCAATGGGGGAATAACTGATTAAAAAGATGGAACACTCAGCAAACAATCCAAAAAATCATGCAGTTATTAGAGCATATTTTGCTGTTCAAACTTACGAGGTAAGAAAAAAGAATAAATAACTGTGCTGCAAAGTCCTCTGTGATTAGCAGCAGAGATTAAGCTGATGTTGATGTGAGAACATTGCAAATATAGAATTCTTACCCAATGAGTTACTATTAACAGGGTATTATTGAATCCATCAACCCAAAGAAAATGAGCAAATTCCAAACATGAAACATCATTACATACAATGGAAACCTATCAAATAAATTAGAATTGTGGCCCAAAATTAGTTTTTTTTTTTTTTAAAAACAACAATTAGTTCACCAAAAATAGGATGCAACAATCCTACTAACTTCATGAAGGATTTCTTAAATTGCTCGTATATAGACTCAGGATTCCAATAGCAATTTGGAGGATGAAGGGGAGGAGAACTCACAGATTGCAAGGAGAAGACAGGCAGATCGGCCAAGAACTTGGGGCAACCTCACGCTGCAGTGAAACTACGAGATCAATGTTGGTAGGTTGTATTTGTCTGCCAACGACCTGTCGCACAGAGGGTAAGCAATGGGATCAAAATCTAAGCATACTGGTAAAGTTCGCACTATAAGAGTTTTTTTAAATACTATGCATACCAATTTCTTGGCATCAATAGAGGAGCAACCTCGCTCGGTGGCTGTGGAAGCAAGGAGGCAATGAGAGGATCTCGTAGTTGTGGACGAAACCATGGGCTGTCTATAAGAGTATCGCATGTCGTAAACGGAAGAACCACAGAGGTGGACAAAGTGCCATTCTTTAGCGCAATACATTTTAGGTGGTACGTAAATATGAAAGTTTGTTGTGGTATGTATGTAAATCATTAATTGATCAAAACACAAGTGGAATGATTATATTGTATTAGGCTCCTTTTTTATTTATTTTCATTTCTTTCAAGCGATTTCAATCACCATCTTCTCCTCATTTCCTTTAATAAATTTTTAAAAAGGAAAAACATTACTTAACCAAGGGGAAAAAAAATCACCACCTCTTCACCAATAATCTCCACAAGAGCAATCTCCTGCGTCAAAATGATGGAACCTGTAAGAATCTCTCAATATAATCACCCGACCCATAACTCGAGACACAAACTTCATCCAGTTATGACAGTCATTGCAAACCCTAATATTCTTTATCACCCTTATGGGCACCTCTGCTGGCAGCTCCATGTTCCCAAACGACACAGCAAGTTTCTCACTGTGTATCCAAGCAGTAGAATCCTTCTGTTCTTCTTCACTTTCCTGAAGAAGAAAGTAGCGATCTTGCGTATACCCAATCTCAACTGCCTTCTTATTCAACTCCTCCAAGTGCTCATAGATTTCTTCTGCTAATGAATGCCGACGATCGCCAACGAAGAAGGAATGGATTGCATTCTTGGCCTCGATCCAACTCCGCCCGGGTTCCTTCTTCACTCCTCTATCCTTCATCACCTGCCTCATTCTATCCCTCCATTCCCATCTCCTTGTCACTGCATATAGATTCGACAGAAGAACATAAGTTGCTGAATCATGAGGTTCCAATTCGAGGAGATGAAGGCCGGCAAACTCGCCGACCTCGATGTTCTTATGGATTGTAGATGCACCGAGAAGCGACCTCCATATCATTGAATCCGGGACAATCGGCATATCTTCTATGAATTGCAGCGCACGATTCAATTGTCCCGCCCGTCCGAGAAGATCCACCACACACACGAAGTGCTCGGGTTTGGGCACGAGTCCATGCTCTTTGCTTATCGATTGGAAGTGTTGGAGCCCCTCGGTCACCAGTCCGACATGGCTGCAAGCTGTAAGAACACCAATGAATGTAACATCATTCGGCTTCACGCCCTCCTTCTTCATCCCCTCAAATAGTTGCAGAGCTTCCTTGCCACGTCCGTGTTGCGAACAAGCTGTGATAATGGCGTTCCAAGAAATCGAATTCCTCGTGGGCATACTGTTGAACACGAGCTTCGCATCTTTGATGCTTCCGCACTTGGCATACAAGGAGACAAGTGAGTTACCAGCTTCTATCTCAATTTCATAACCAGTTTTGATCATTTTTGAATGTAGCTGATTTCCCAGCTTTAAATCTGCAATATTAGCTGAAGAACTAACAGCTGAGCCATATGTGAACAGATTAGCTTTAATGTCCTTCTGATTCATCTGTTTATATACTGCTAGCGCTTCTTCATAGTGACCACTCTGTCCAAAACCAGAAATCAAAGCATTCCATGACACATCGTCTCTAACCTCATTACTCTCAAACGCAGAATAAGCCTCCATGATCATACCAGACCTTGCATAAAGGTTCACGAGAGCATTTCCAATCGATATATCAGCAGAATAACCCAAAACACAAGCTTGGCCATGGATCTGCAGTCCCTGACTAATAGCTTTCAGTCCAGCACAAGCACTAATTGCGCTTGACAATCCAATATTATCAGGCTGGATGCCATTAAATCTCATTTCCTCAAATGTTTTCAGAGCTTCAACAAAATGCTCGTGCTGCGCATAACCTGCAATCATCGCCGTCCAAGAGACGACATCTTTCTCCATCTGTCTGTCAAGGATCCCCCTTGCACTTTCCAACATTCCACATTTGGAGTACATATCTATTAACACACTGCAGACAAAGACATTCATTTCAAATCCAGTTTTTACAGCCATGGAATGGATCTGCTCGCCAAGATCGAGTTCTCCATAGTAAGTACATGTTTTTAGTATGCTTGGATAGGTGTACTGGTTTGGCTCCAAACCTGAAACCAGCATTTCAGAGAATAAATTAAAGGACTCAGTTAAATCACCCATCTGTCCATAAGCTACAAGCATTACATTCCACAACACCACATTTTCTTTGTCTGTGGAATCGAATAATCTGCGCGAGGTTTCTATATCTGCGCATTTTACATACAGATCAAGCAAAGAACCTTCGATAATATAATCTGAGGATAATCCAGCTTTCAACACATAGGAGTGGAGCTGCTTGCCCTTCCAAATAGCTCCAACAGAAGCACAGGCACAGAGAAGACTCGCAACGGTCACTGAGTCAGGTTTAAAGCCTGAACTTTGCATTTCCTTGAAGACAGATATAGCTTTTTCACTATTTCCAAGCATCCCATAAGCTGAAATCATGGAGTTAAATGTGACTCCATCATGAACTACCATTTCCTCAAATACTTTCTCGGCTAAATCCAAGCTTAGGAATCGTGAATAAAAGCTGATAAGCGCATTTCCCACAAACGTTTCTGAGCAGAATCCCCACTTGAAGGCCTGCGCATGAATCCCAATTCCCTCGTTGAAAAGTTCTGTCNAGTACAAATTTTCAGATAAATTAGAACAAACATATATTTTTCTTCAATAATATCAAATCAAAACAATACAACTCTAACAACTCCCACAAACACATAAGATAAAGTCTCTCAAATCCTATTATTCGAGAGGTAGGAAGTCTCTCCCAATTCCTAAACTCAAGACATGCAATAAACAATCTCAAGCATAAACCTAATCCTAAACATAATAAATCTATTTATACAAAATAATAATAATAATAATAATAATAATAAAAGACTAAATTAGCTTTGGACATACAAAAAAAATCAAATTGCCCTTAGATTAATCACCGGCGTACCAGATGAGCTAGTGAGACTTATGGCTAGAGAAGTTCCCATCTGGTACTACTGTGATTGTGCAAAGCTCTCTTTCTAACTTTAGAAGCTGGTGCAGTTAATTAATTGCATTCTCTGCTTGCTTCCATTTTCATGATTACTCTCTTACATTTATGCTCAAGAAATTATGAATTTTAGTCCTTCATGATTGCAGGTGGTGATAATAGACAAAATACATGAAAATGCATGCTTTGCCTTATGAAAAACTGGATTGAAAGTTCAGTTTAACATCTGCATGTTTTCACTGCCAAAAAGCCGGCAATTTACAGCAGAATAATGAAAATTAACTGCAATAAGCATGTAATTAAAAATAAGCAACCTTAACAATTCTCCAACCCTTCCAACCTTAACACATCTCCAACATGATCATATATTTGAATTACAAATCAACGGCGCTTTAAGAGAAAACAGAGCTTATCAGTAATCAAATTCACTGATTAGATCACATGTAATGATAGGATTAATGCAAAAGATATTCATTTAAAAATCAAATTTGACAATGACTGTAGCCAATTTCTTCAACTTTTAGAGTACATGAAAAGCTTCAGAATTTCAAAAAATTACAGTTAAAAAAAAAAAACTTCAGAAGTAAAATTACAACAATATTAAAAGCCTTGGTTCAACTGAAGGCAGCACATTGTCATTGTCTGCAAGCANCTTCAGAAGTAAAATTACAACAATATTAAAAGCCTTGGTTCAACTTAAGGCAGCATATTGTCATTGTCTGCAAGCAGTAGTTCTTTGAATCCAGCATGTTAGAATCTTCTTTGTAGAAGATGTTGCTCTTCGGCAGTTTGCAGCTTTTAGTGGGCATGTTAGTGACTCCACAAGCGGTGACATTTATACAGAAGAACGAGCAGCAGTTGCCAAGGACGAGCAGAAGAAAGAGGCCGCTGCAGTTGCTGCGAGGTTTCCAGCTCCCAATTCCTTTGCACATTTGCTGATGTCCATTCTGGAGAATTTGACGATTTGCTTGCATTATTGCAGGCAGCACTATTTCTTCGTTTCTCATATCTTCAGAGAATACAATTCATATAATAAGAAATAGAAACTCAATGGGGGAATAACTGATTAAAAAGATGGAAGATTCAGCAAACAATCCAAAAAATCATGCAGTTATTAGAGCAATTTTGCTGTTCAAACTTACGAGGTAAGAAAAAAGAATAAATATCTGTGCTGCAAAGTCCTCTGTGATTAGCAGCAGAGATTTAAGCTGATGTTGATGTGAGAACATTGCAAATATAGAATTCTTACCCAATGAGTTACTATTAACAGGGTATTATTGAATCCATCAACCCAAACAAAATGAGCAAATTCCAAACATGAAACATCATTACATACAATGGAAACCTATCAAATAAATTAGAATTGTGGCCCAAAAATAGTTTTTTTTTTTTTTAAAAACAACAATTAGTTCACCAAAAATAGGATGCAACAATCCTACTAACTTCATGAAGGATTTCTTAAATTGCTCATATATAGACTCAGGATTCCAATAGCAATTTGGAGGATGAAGGGGAGGAGAACTCACAGATTGCAAGGAGAAGACAGGCAGATCGGCCAAGAACTTGGGGCAACCTCACGCTGCAGTGAAACTACGAGATCAATGTTGGTAGGTTGTATTTGTCTGCCAACGACCTGTCGCACAGAGGGTAAGCAATGGGATCAAAATCTAAGCATACTGGTAAAGTTTGCACTATAAGAGTTTTTTTAAATACCATGCATACCTATTTCTTGGCATCAATAGAGAAGCAACCTCGCTCGGTGGCAGTGGAAGCAAGGAGGCAATGAGAGGATCTCGTAGTTGTGGACGAAAGCCTTGGGCTGTCTATAAGAGTATCGCATGTCGTAAACGAAAGAACCACAGAGGCAGACAGAGGGCCATTCTTTAGCGCAATACGTTTTAGGTGGCACGTAAATATGAAAGTTTGTTGTGGTATGTACGTAAATCATTAATTGATCAAAACATAAGTGGAATGATTATATTGTATTAGGCTCCTTATTTATTTATTTTCATTTCTTTCAAGCGATTTCAACCACCATCTTCTCCTCATTTCCTTTAATAAAATTTTAAAAAGGAAAAACATTACTTAACCAAGGGGAAAAAAAAATCACCACCTCTTCACCAATAATCTCCACAAGAGCAATCTCCTGCTTCAAAATGATGGAACCTGTAAGAATCTCTCAATATAATCACCCGACCCATAACT
>JXCR01134437.1:5111-26519 GCA_002079205.1 Phalaenopsis hybrid cultivar
TTCACTAAGATCGGGTCCTCAAAACCTCATACACTCACCTCCATTCGCCGTATTGCATTATCATAACTCAATCCTCTCAAATATGTTTTAATGCAATTTATTTACCTACGAAAATTTCACAGAGAATATTAAGAGTCATGTTGCTTATCCACATGTCATGCAAAGTGAATCATTTCACCAAGCAATTAATACTTTAATTAATATATGTTATTTCCTAAGATCTTAGACCTCGCTACTAAGGAGTCCCCACCCAATACAAACATGATATTCAATATTTCATTGATTTCATTCAATGTTCATAACTGTCCAACTTCCACCCCTATCAAATGAACCCAAAAGGTCGGATTTGGGGGCTTTTATATAATGATTTAGTTTGTTAAATCATTAACCCTTAAGTTGTTCTCAGCATTCTTGCACCAAAAAGAGCAGCAGTTCACATATATGAACTAATAATATGGTAACTAATAGAATGTTATTAGGTACAGACCCCAGTTCATCAATTCAATGATATTATTTATCTTGTTTTTTGTTGCTTTTTCATTTCAAAAATTGACTAATGAGTGGGTACCACCAAATCAAGATATGTCTCGAGGATGAATCGGAAACAACTTTGAAGGTCCGTGAGGGTCCGTGCAATCAAATGGCAATCCAGCTATGCTTTCACATGAATCATGGTAAAAGTGTTACTAATATTCACTATTATGTTTCTTATCAATGATAACCTCATTTTTTGTGCTATCAAAACTAGCCTTTGACGTGTACATGGTCCTAAACAGTCCACAAAAAAATTAAACCTTATACCAATCTTAAAAAGTCTCTTTCTACAACCTAAGAGTCTTGCCCGACCCCATTGTGGACTCAAAAAATTCATGACCAACTCTCCTAAGACAGTTTTAGTAATTTTGGGTCAAATTTTTAGATGAAAAGTTAGATTTTTTTTTTTTTATGCCTAGAGATTTCTCCCTCATTTATGAGGATTTTATGATATGGTTACAAGTTTTCCATAACCATAACCCTTATGATTAATTGTCCTTCCCGGTAAATAGAAAATTCTTCTCTTATGGCTAGCCATTGGGCATAAAATGCTTAGTGTAGAGTAATAACAAATTTGATTTTAGACTAAAAAAATTACCATTGTTAGCATAGAGAGCGTGATGATGAGAGTGATAACAAAATCAATTAAATCATATGGTTTCCTCATCCCATATTGTCTTAAATGTTGCTCTACATGGCAGATAGATGCAGCGCATAGAGCTGATCAACCAAATCATCACATATCAAAATCAGATACATGCAAGCTAAGGTCCTTCATCTCAATTTCTATTTTCTACCTATTTCCTCTCCATATTGATAAGAAGGTATGATTCACAAGCATCCGTCACATCCAAAGTCCATCACCCATCAAGTTATTTTCTTAACATATCAAATAATAAAACAAATTAACTGGTGAGTGAAAATGTCTTATCCCTCCAAATTTCATCCTAAATGCATCCCAATCAATAGAACTAGTTAAATAGTAGAAAAATCAGAAAGTTGCGGTCCTACTAGAAAAATCTGAGGTGACCATACCAATAAATCTTCACACACTGATCCTGTTTTCCAGCTTGAATTGTTTGTAAGGCCAGGTCATGCATTAAGGGCAAAAGCCTTGGAGGAATTAGAGTCGGAGGTTTGTATATGGCTGTCTCCAAGCTTTTCCCTTGTTGATCGGAATTACTGGCAGATGATGGCTTCCTTTCCCCCTCACCTTGCTGACCAGGTGACCCAGTAGCTGGCCTCAAAGAACTAGGTAGACACTCAAAAAGACGGTCTGGCTCCACAGGTTTGCTGTGATAAAACACACAAATGTACGAGAAACAAGTTAAGCTATTGTAGCATGAAATAAATGAATGATAATCCTCAATGATTTTTATCGTAATCCACAACTATCTTTTTTTGCAAAATAAGATAATTGTGGAAGCTCAAATATAACCTAAGGGAAAACATATGTTCAGTTATCCTTTTGTGCAAGGAATTCAGAGCATATTGCAGTATCCATTTAAAAAATTGATAAATAAACCTGAAAGTAGAAAGGAGCTGCCTAAATTCCTCCTCTAGTTTCATAATGGCCTTAGAGAGCAAAATATTTGCATGGTTAAGCACCCCATCAGACCATTTAAAGGTTTTATTTGAGGTGAAGAATTGAACATTTCTTCTCAACTGATCAATTGCCTCCAAATAACTTTCCAAGTCTTCATGTGGACCTCTCAAGATCTTAGCCTCAGCCTACATACAGATTCAAACAACAAACAACATTCAGATCCCAGAAAGTTCATATTTTTCCACACCAAAATCAAATATTTCAAGTTATTCAAGCACATTCTCCGAATAAATATAGCAGAGAGAACCAAGTTTTAAAAATTATGCAGTGTGGTTCCCAAAGAAAATTCTTCCAAATCCAGAATCAAGAAGCATTGCAGAGGAAAGTATGATAGAATCCTGGATTGTTATATAAGCAAACAATCAAAAAGCAACATTTCAGTAAGTTACGCGGGCAAAGATTACATGTATGGGGCCTCAATTTTCAAATCTAAATAATAAAAAATATATAAAAAGATTTATACTAAAAATTCCCGAAAAAACACTCGTGCAACCCACTATGGACCATGAAGGACAAACCTGACCTGGCTCGAAAGACCAACAAGCAAGAACCATAATTTATTCTCAGAGAGAGAGATGGAGAGAGCAAACCTGACGAGTGATATCAAATTGACCAAGTATAACGTCGGCAGACTTCAACGTCTTATCGATGTTCTCGTGCGCCCTTCTAATCGCATGCGTCCGCACCTAAAACACAAGGTCTATGAACCATTATCAAAATTGAAAGCACAAAAGATCCACCCCAAACCAATGAATTTCACACCCATCGATTGTTGGAGAAAAGCTCCACAATTGCTCAAAAAACACTCCCAGGGTTCAAACTACACCAAACCGCCCAGGAACTAACCTCCTAACCTAAAGTACACACCAGCGAAAAAATAGTGCAAGTACAGACCTGGGTGGGACGCATGGCAGATTCGAGAGCAGACAGTCGGTGGTCGAAGGAACCGAGGATGTCGACCATGTTGCCGGTGATGGTCTGGCTCTTCTGCAACGATTCTCTCAGGAGTGTCGCCCTCTCCTTCAGGACTTCTATAGCCGGCGTAACTCCCATGGCTTCAGCTCTCATCCACTTCGTCTGCTCGGAAGTCCTCCCCTCGATCTGCACTGAGAGGACTCCCACCTTCGCTTGCAAGCGAATCAAAGCCAGCCTGGTTGACTGCCGAGGACTATTATTTCCGGATTGTTAAATTAGTCCTTGCTTATTATTTTATTCGCCTTCGACCACATTACAGGGAAAGTTGGGGTTCTTTGTGTAAACCTGTAGAAATTGTTCTGTGCCCGCTAACGGTTTGATCATGCGATGANATTCAGCTCTCATCCACTTCGTCTGCTCGGAAGTCCTCCCCTCGATCTGCACTCAGAGGACTCCCACCTTCGCTTGCAAGCGAATCAAAGCCAGCCTGGTTGACTGCCGAGGACTACTATTTCCGGATTGTTAAATTAGTCATTGCTTATTTTTTAGGGGCTAATAACATAAATTGAATTCAAAATTTTGTAATCTACAAAATTAAAATTTTTTTTTATGGGTTTTTCAAATTCTCAAACATCAAGATCTCAATCCTTATTTTCATTTTTACCAAAATCCTAATGATTTGATCATTGCACTAAGAATTGCATAAATTCAATAACTAAAAAAAATGATATTTGATTGACAAAAATGAAGCTTATTTAGCTTCAAATAATATGAATACTAGTTGATGACTGTCGGAAGGTCTTAAAGAGAAGTAGAATGAGACATCTCAACATTTTATATGGAAAATCTTAGAAAGAAGATAAACCACTACGTCTAGTTAGTTGAAATAATTCACTATGAATGGTGAATACACGGGTTCACTCTTCACACGAATTATGAATGATGAATTTACAAAGTTAATCATTATGAATGTACAACAGTGGTTCTTCGATAATACATGTAGTCTTACTATGATAAATGTAATCCTTGATAATATAAGTCGCAAGGGTAATAGTCGATTGCTATAGAGGTCATAGTAAATTTATATACAAACAGAAGTCGAATGTGAATGTTGTAGACGGTGGTTGTAGCTCCATCTTGTTGTATAAACTGTAGTTGAAAGTCATGGTAGTGGTTGGATATGTGGGTCGTTGATGGTTGTTTCAGTGGCGTCATTTGGCCACAGAGATCGTAGCCGCCTAGCAGAAAGTTGCAGGAGATGTAGGTCACATGGGTCATATTGGCGAGCTTTCATGCTTCTATACGCTACAAAGGTCGGAGTCGGGAGCTGCGCTAGCTGTGAATCAAGCAGGTCGTAATTGGTCATGTATTCCGCAGTGGTGAGTTGTGATAACATTCCCAAGTTGCGAGGGTTAGAGTAAAAAACTACACAAGATATGATTCATGTAGACCGTAGTCGTGAGTTGTGATGATGTTTGATGGCCACGGAGGCTGAAATCAGAAGTTACGCGAGATGTGAACCAAGTAGATTGTAGTAGTGAGCTGTAGCGACATTCGTCGACCGCGGGAGTCAGAATTAGAAGTTTTATGAGCTATGAATCACCTAAGTCGTAGTGGTGAGTTGTGGGAATGTCCATAAGCCGTGTGGGCTAGAGTGGAAAGCTATAAACCACGAAGGTTGTAATTGGTCACATAAGTCATTTTGGTTAGCTATGATGATGTTTGTTAGCTGTGGGGTTGGAGTCGGGAGTTGCGCCAACTGTGAACCACGTAAGTCATAATGGTGAGTTGTGACGATTTCTGTAGAGTGCGATAGTTGGAGTTGGAAGCTAAACAAGCTATGAACCACATAAACCATAATTGGTTACTGAAGCCGTCATGGTGAGTTGTGACAAATTCTGTAGGCTGTGAAGCCGAGTCAAGAGTTGCATGAGTTGTTAACCACATAGGTCGTACTTAGTCACGTTGGTCATAGTGGTGAGTTGTGGCATTGTCCATAATCCTCGGGAGCCAAAGTTGGGAGCTACACGGAAGTAACTTTAAGGGTCTAGAGAAAGTCACCATCTTTGAGGTGTATTGTTACACAACCTTTGGGAGGTGATATTGCATCGCAAGTTGGGTAAGTTGTTACTTCGCACTATATCTCAAAATTATGTGGTGCACATTATGAATTCATAATAGACTTTGTTACAAGGAGCTTGTGGCTGCTGATGATGATCGACAGTGGTTGAAGCAAGCGACGGTCAAGGGCGGTGGTGTCCGGAGTTAGCCGGAGGCAACAATAGCCAGAGTTGGATGGTGGTGTTGGCTAGTGGCTACAAGAATGATAAGTCAACAGTGGTTGGTTGATGCAATTGCAAAATACTTATGGTGTGTGGTGACAACCATAAGCGACGACAGTGGCTGGAGATGGCAGAGGCTGATGGCGGCAGTGACCAACAAATTTGCGGTGTTGGGCTGCAACTCCCTCATTTACAAGCATTGTTTTCCTCTTGCTCGAGGGTCCAATTCTCTCATCTCATGAGGCGTTTGGGACTCTATTTATATAGTCCTAATTGCAACTAATGAAATAACTCAAACAACTTTCGATTGGACAATTAGGAGAGATTCACTTAATTAGATGATGTCTGAAACACATTTGACAGTCTTAATAATGTCAGAATTGGGTGATCTTGGGTTGTTTTTATTCGTCTTACCGAAATGCTCGATTTGACCATAACAATGCCAGTCATAATCTGTTTTGACCTTTCAATCTATGTTCAAAAAAGCTCCCAAAAGTGATTTAATAGCTTGATTTGAGCTCGGTTCAATTTGAATCACACTGATTTTGGAATTGTTGTGTCTGTCTCGTCGAGTAAGTCAGTTATACTGCAAGTTTGCTAAAATCAGAACTCTCGATGATTTTTAATCAAAATTTGAAGGTTTCTTGCTAAAAAAATCACCTCGAAATCTGTGCATTGCCTCCAGATTTGTGTCAGATTATAAAAAATTGTTGGTGGCATATCGATGGAAAGTTTTCGAAGTCTAAATTTATATTTTATGTTTGATTTTAAGAAAAATGAAATCAATATAAAACCTGCTCATGATAGGGACGACAATCTATGGTTGCGACGCTTGCGTCAAATAGTGTGTAACAACAGTCGACAACTAATGACGATAATGGCAAGTGGCCTGAGACAAGCGGCTCTAAGTGGATGATTAACAACTTACAGTAGTGGCTGGTGTCTATTAATAAACAATGGTAATTGCATCAATATGTTGCAGTTTATAATGTACTTAATAATCACCTAAATCTAACAAACTTGGAATTCACTGAAGTTGAATTAAATGGTAAATTTTAAATTCACCAAAATTTTGAATTGCATTTTATTTTCATCCAATGAAATATCAAAATGTTAAAATCCCCTGCATTTGATTTACATTGCAATACTCATGCATTTAATTTACATTACATTACTCATGCATTTGAGTCACGTTACATCGGTTGTACAACATTTTGTAATCTTTAATTTTATTAATGCTCTCTCAGCCAAACAACCCCAAACAAAATATATAAATATCAAATTCACTGTACCTTATTGAATAATTTGCTTATAAGTTGATTAAAAATAATCTGCTGATAAGTTAGGTGTGATGACTATTACAATTTTTTCATTTTTTAAAAAGTCAGACCACAGTCAGAAAGCTGCCACTGCACCTAGATCGGTGCAGTTTGAAAACACTATTTTCAGCGTTTTGAAAATGCACAAGCTGCCAAAAAACAGTTTACCAAAATAGCCCATGTGCATTTTCAAAACGTCATTGTACCAAATAAGCTGCCCCAAACGGGCACTTAATTTAATTTGCCAAAGGAGATGCCCAATTTAAATTTTAATTCTCTCCCCAAATAAATAGTGATAAACACCATTCGAACGTAGACAATATGCCGTTGCTACTCCTAATGGGGAACAACAGCAGCACTAGTCATTAAGCTTAGGGCCCATATGCTTGCTGGACCACTTTAGTAAAACGAGCAGCCCAGATGAGCGGTCATTTAGAGCCCACATCACCTTAAATTAGGCCAGCAATAAATTCAAAACCCAACTCGCCCCTCATTCCACGCCCGCAATCCCTTTCATAATATATCAACGAGGACAGAAAGCTCCCCACAATTTCGCACAATTAACAAAAATGCACCTACCAGTCTAACATTATCCAAGTCCCATGAATATGGCCAATTGTTGAATGCCACGTCGTAAAAAAAATTCAGTGTTTATGAAGTGCAGCTCTGTCTATATGTGTGTGCATGCGTCTATAAGATTTTACCTAATAATTGTTAATGTTAGGGCCATTTACATGCGTATCACATAATTCTAATTTATTTACACATCTAACACCTTAAATGTATTATTAACATTTACACCACCCAAATCTTACATAAATAAGGGGGTAAATGAGCTGAGCTTTAGCCAAGCCTAGGCTCGACTCGTTAAAAAATATTGTTGTTTGTGTTCGGCTCGAGAATATATCAAGCATAAAAAATTTATTCGTGTTTTGCTCATTTGCTTAAAGAGTCGAACACGAGCTGCTAGCAAATAACGAGTTGTTTTGATATATCCAATCGCACAACCATANGGCTGAGCTTTAGGCAAGCCTAGGCTCGACTCGTTAAAAAATATCGTTGTTTGTGTTCGGCTCGAGAATATATCAAGCCTACCAAATTTATTCGTGTTTTGCTCAATTGCTTAAAGAGTCGAACACGAGCTGCTAGCAAATAACGAGTTGTTTTGATATATCCAATCGCACAACCATAGTATAGTAAATGTAGCGGCAAGATTTAAGTCTTATTATTTATATTAAATGTTTGTTTAAATAGAATTTAATATATTTTTAAAACTATCAATTGAATTGAACACGAGTGCACAAATCTTCGTTCGTGTTCGACTCGTTTATACATCGAGTGTTAAAAAGTTATTCGTGTTTGACTCGTTTATTTAACAAATGAATCAAACATAAATTACTTATAAAGTCGAATATGAACTGTTTTCGAACAAAAACTCATAAGCATAAGCAACATGCATTCAAAATTAAACAAGGAAATTGATTGGCATGAATGTAAAAGTGCAAATCTCCATGAAAGTCATCGATAGATATTAAATGATTTGCACGATAAAAACCGGTCCAACGAATTGAGCCGAAGGAACAGCGAATAAAACCCATCAAACTTTGGTTTCATGCAGCTATAATTGTTAAAAAATATTAAAAAATTAAAAGTTTGGGGTCAAATCTAAGACTGAGAAGCCGTACAATGAATGATGATTTTTGAAAGAAATTTGGAAGTAGAGAAATAAAAGCAGGAGGGGGAGCTTGGCAGCATAAGGCTGTCAATGTCTGGCCNGACATAAATTACTTATAAAGTCGAATATGAACTGTTTTCGAACAAAAAATCATAAGCATAAGCAACATGCATTCAAAATTAAAATTTATATGATAGACATGCAAAAACAAGGAAATTGATTGGCATGAATGTAAAAGTGCAAATCTCCATGAAAGTCATCGATAGATATTAAATGATTTGCACGATAAAAACCGGTCCAACGCATTGAGCCGAAGGAACAGCGAATGAAACCCATCAAACTTTGATTTCATGCAGCTATAATTGTTAAAAAATATTAAAATTTAAAAGTTTGGGGTCAAATCTAAGACTGAGAAGCCGTACAATGAATGATGATTTTTAAAAGAAATTTGGAAGTAGAGAAATAAAAGCAGGAGGGGGAGCTTGGCAGCATAAGGCTGTCAATGTCTGGCCTTCTATTGATGTCTATAAGACTATCTATAATAAATAAGGTCTATGGTGGTGTAGAGCAGGGCAGGAGGAGCACTCGAGTCCTGACACAAAGCTAGATTTGATATCTGAATCAGACGCCCGCTAGCGCTAAGATTGCGACTAAAAGCGCGCGCGCGCGCGCACGGAATGCACGAACGGGGCTCTGAGTGCACACGTTAGATTGCGGCAAGGGGATGAAGCATACCGGTCATGATCTGGACTTGGGCTGGCTGGTCTCCACATTCTGGTCTNGCGTTAGATTGCGGCAAGGGGATGCAGCATACCGGTCATGATCTGGACTTGGGCTGGCTGGTCTCCACATTCTGGTCTAAGAAAAAAAAAAGTGAAGTGCATTTAAGATCTATTAGATTTAGGTTGTTATGATTGACAACTTTTAAAATATCATTTGAGATGCTATTTTTATAATATAGCACTCTCATTCATCTATTGCTAAAAAAATTCACTTAAATATCAAAATTAATGATAAAACTCTAACCCTTATTTTTAAAAATTGATTTTAGTATATTCTTTATTTTGTTTAATTTAGTACTCATTGTTGGCTTGATATCATGATAAACAAAAAGGCACACTCTTTTGTTTTGTGTTCTTATAACAGTATACATAAACTAATTTATATTATTATTAATCATTACTTTTTAGTCATAATTATATAGATTAAAATTTATCATTAAAAATATTTTTATATTTTATGTTTATAAGGGGAGTGTTTTCATTCCTTTCTCTTTTTATTTTTTAAAATAGTCGTCAATTTGTCTATCGTCGTATACTTTTTTTTTTTTCCGAATAAGTTTATCTTTTGGATCATGTGAATGATTGGGAGAAGAGATAAACAAGAAAAGACGAATATATGAAAAAATATAACAAGAAAAAAAAAACGTAGAGAACATACATGCGATAAAACTTGCAATGATGCTTCAAGTATGTTCGTCCAAGCATGATCAAGTAGAAGCATTTTAGACCAATATTTACGAAAGAATACCTACGTAGACTACCCATAACCAGAGANAATTTTATTTTTATAATATAACTCTCTCATTCATCTATTGCTAAAAAAATTCCCTTAAATATAAAAAATAATGATAAAACTCTAACCCTTATTTTTAAAAATTGATTTTAGTATATTCTTTATTTTGTTTAATTTAGTACTCATTGTTGGTTTGCTATCATGATAAACAAAAAGGCACACTCTATTATTTTGAGTTCTTATAACAATATACATAAACTAATTTATATTATTATTAATCATTACTTTTTAGTCAAAATTGTATAGATTAAAATTTATCATTAAAAATATTTTTATATTCTATGTTTATAAGAGGAGTGTTTTCATTCCTTTCTCTTTTTATTTTTTAAAATAGTCGTCAATTTGTCCATCGTCGTATATTTTTTTATTTCCGAATAAGTTTTTCTTTTGGATCATGTGAATGATTGGGAGAAGAGAGAAACAAAAAAAAATGAATATATGAAAAATATAATAAGAAAAAAAAACGTAGAGAACATACATGCGATAAAACTTGCAATGATACTTCAAGTATGTTCGTCCAAACATGATCAAGTAGAAGCATTTTAGACCAATATTTACGAAAGAATACCTACGTAGACTACCCATAACCAGAGATTCAAATGTATCTGTTTGTTTCAGGGACTAGAGTTTTCCTAGTATAACGTATCAAACTTGGTTAATTACATCTTAGGATTTGCCCAATAATACTCTTGATTCAAAAAAAAAGTTGCTTTCATCAGTAGTGATGACTAGCACAAGAGTATCAAATGACGATTATTTCGCATGAGAATGCTCAGATGATTTGAAAGCTCCAGCTAAACCACGGGGTGGAGAGTGAGTCTCTCGCAGACAGAGCTCGCGAACTAACCAAATCATCTCGATGGGAAATCTCGATATGTCAAAGCGCATCCAGTCCATAATGGTTGAAGACAAATCGTCGTGTCCTAAACAAGAGATAGCTCATCGGCAATCAGACCATTGAGATGATATCAACAAAGGCAGAAGGAGCGACATGATTAAATAGGGGTAGCCAAATGAAGGGAGAAGTAATCTTCAATAGGTAGATGTAGCCGGGGCAGGGTACCACAAACATGTTATCCCAAGCCACCATGACCCTAAGTCTACATGGCTGTGAAAGAAGTTGGCCCAACACGTCTTGAGATCACTGATTAGCAATCCATGAATTTTGTCATCCAAAGGAATCTCGGTAACCCGAAGGTCAAAGGAAGAAAACTCTAACCTATGACTATCAGGTGGAGCTCCACGAGATGTGACTTATACCTGCCAAAATGGTAAGAAAGCTGCTTGAAAAGTGGAGAAAGGTATGTTCAACTATAAAGCCGAAAACACTCCCAACAAAAAGGACTTACGTCCCGTCTGGGTTTGGGAGCCTTCTAAGAACCGAAGCGCACTAGGCAACCACCTAAGTAGAAATCTATCGTGGGTCNGTTGCTTTCATCAGTAGTGATGACTAGCACAAGAGTATCAAATGACGATTATTTCGCATGAGAATGCTCAGATGATTTGAAAGCTCCAGCTAAACCACGGGGTGGAGAGTGAGTCTCTCGCAGACAGAGCTCGCGAACTAACCAAATCATCTCGATGGGAAATCTCGATATGTCAAAGCACATCCAGTCCATAATGGTAGAAGACAAATTGTTGTATCCTAAACAAGAGATAGCTCATCGGCAATCAGACCATTGAGATGATATCAACAAAGGCAGAAGGAGCGATATGATTAAATAGGGGTAGCCAAATGAAGGGAGAAGTAATCTTCAATAGGTAGATGTAGCTGGGGCAGGGTACCACAAACATGTTATCCCAAGCCACCATGACCCTAAGTCTACATGGCTGTGAAAGAAGTTGGCCCAACACGTCTAGAGATCACTAATTAGCAATCCATGAATTTTGTCATTCAAGGGAATCTCGGTAACCCGAAGGTCAAAGGAAGAAAACTCTAACCTATGACTATCAGGTGGAGCTCCACGAGATGTGACTTATACCTGCCAAAATGGTAAGAAAGTTGCTTGAAAAGTGGAGAAAGGTATGTTCAACTATAAAGCCAAAAACACTCCCAACAAAAAGGACTTACGTCCAGTCTGGGTTTGGGAGCCTTCTAAGAACCGAAGCGCACTAGGCAACCACCTAAGTAGAAATCTATCGTGGGTCAGTCGAGTTGGAGAAGTACGCAGAATTCTTCTTGGGACATGTAAATGATGCAATTATCTAGAGCAATCTTTAAATATTGTGGCGACCCTATTAAAATGAATTGGGTGATATCCATGCTTTGCAACCAATTTTAAAACCAACTCAAATGTCATACAAGAAAGTAAAGCATGTTCTAAAAGTCCTTAAACTTTTAATCCTAACTTTTAATTTATCTTGAAATTTTATTAGGATTTTTGTAGAATAATTTACAATTTTTAGGTCCTAAAAAGCATAAATTACACATTTCATAGCATCACAGATAAACTAGAAAGAAACAATGAAAATAATCTTAGCAGGTAAACACACAATAGAAAGGAAAAGGACTATGAAATATATAACTAAGGCTAGTGTCACTGGGTCGGACTCTACATATACATATCTGGTCCTAAATCTATATAAAAATATAGAATTTCGACTTAAGGTACAGACCAAGAGCTACCGCTCATGGTCCCCGTCACGTGGTTCAATGAGTATTTTGCCTTAAAACCTACACATATACCTTATTTTCGATATAAACTCAATTTAAGAACTCTGTCAAATACATTCGAAAGAGAAAAAAAGACTTGACCTGCATGAGAATAATGTCAGTGAGGAAAACTAACAAACATGTAACATATAATGAGTAGTGTCTTTTCATTGGAGGAGCTAAATGACACAGACAAGCAAAATGATAACATAAATCATTACTTGCTCTCCCTTTTAATAATTCATGTGTGTGTGCATATATATAGACACAACTCATTATAAAAGAAACACACTAATATATTATCATGCATATCAAGTTTGCAAGCACACCAAAAACGCTTGACTAGCACAAACAAATCAATAAAGAACAATAGTCAAAGGTGTTGAAGAGACTTCACAGCATCCTAAATCCTAACCCAACACACAATCTAACGAGAAGTGTCATAAATGCATAATTTAAAATTATAGAGGTTATAATAAATAACAAAAATAATTTCTTAGACTTAAAATTAGGGACATTAAATGCAAGTCTGTAATATGCAAGGTGACACGAGTTAGATCCCTCAAATATTTAGCACAGTCATACTTGTGTCAATCTCAATATTTTAACTCGCGATGCAAATCGGGCTCGACTCAACAAGCAATGGTCATTAAGACATTGTGACCAATACAGGGTCACTTGCCTATCAAGCCTGGACACTGTCCATGCACGCATATAAATACAAGTGCAAATAATCATACACAAAGATTGGTGAGTGTGTCGTGGTGGCTATTAATCAAAAAGGTGGGTGTGTTATGGAGGCGGTGAGCCGAAATGATGCTCATGTCGTGGAGGTAGCGAACCAAAGGAATGGGTTTTTCGTGGATGCAGTGACCCAAAAAAGTGAGCGTGTCATGAATGCAGCGATCTAAAGAAATGGGTATGTCGTGGAGGCGGTGACATGAAAGGGTAAGCATGTCGTGAAGACAGTGACTCAAAAAAATAGTGTGTTGTATAGGTAGAGATCTGAAAGGTTGGAGACGTGTCGTGGAGGCAGCGACTTAAATGATGGGTGTGACATAAAGACACTAGCCCAAAATGGTGAATGTATCGTGGTGGCAGCGACCCCAATGATGGGTATGCCACGAGAGGTAATGACTAAAGGGAATGTTGACCCTCATTGGAGAGGATCATAAAAATGGGGTAAGTGTATGAATGAACTCTCAAAATGAAACTAAATATGTGATAAATTTTGTGTAAAACATCATGCATATGACACTAATGTGCATGCAAAATACACAATATGTAAATGATCGGTCAACCGGGTCGAGGCGGCCGGTCGGACCTAACTGGTAGCCGGCTGGACAGAGGCGACAAGTTAAACCAAAGGGATCAAATGGACAGGCTGGTGAGGCTGGTCAGATCAAAGTGATCGATCGACTAGGCCGAGGTGGTCAGTTTAACCCAACTTACTAGTCGACTGAATTGGGGTAGCTGGTCGAACATAAGTGCAAGGCTGACCATACTCAGGCAGCCGGTTGAGCTAACATGCAATGAAGACTGGGTCAGGGTGGTCGGTGTAAGCAATGTGTTATGTCGACTGGGCCCGTGGTGGCCGGTCGAGGCAATGAGCTATGTTGAACGTGTCATGGTGGTCGTTCGAGGTGAAGTGCTATGTCGATCGAGTTGGGGCGACCCAATCAAGGCAATATGCTAAGCCAACCGGGTTAGGACGGGTGGTTGAGGCAATGTGCAAGTGCAACATGCTTCAAGCAAGACACATATCATGTTGCAATATAAACCAAATGATCATGCTCGATAACAAGCCATAATCACGCTAACGTCCTTGCTTGGACACCTAGGGTTAAACGCTTGGATGTGTGACATAGCCGCCTTAGCTTTGACGAGGAGTGCGTAGAACTTCATCCTTTAATTTATCATAGGAGAAGTTCTCCTTTAATCGTAGGACTGACTAGTTACAAAGCTTTTCCGTTCTACAATCCCTCCACAATCTTGTAGAATGGGTTAACTACAATTTTTTTTCCATTATTCAAGATCCAACAATTCCAACCACTCCAAGAAAAGTTAGAAGCACTAAAATTGTAATAAATTGGGATTTTGGCCCACTAGGATTTTAATCTAGGGTTCAAAAAAGAAAATCACTCTGCTTCGCAATGGATTTGGCCATGCATGTGACTCATAACCTAGAGCTTTCTTTAGGAAATCAATAGACAATCCAAAGGCGTGTGGCCGTGTCGACTAGTGTCAACCAACTAACTCGCCTCATGTGAGAAATCAAACCGACAACACCTGAAAAAATCTATTCTTAGGGCTAGCTAAGAAAGAAAATGCAAAGAGTCTGAAGAGATTCCCCTACCCGACGGTTGATCAAAGTGTTTTTTCACGCAGGATGAAGCTCACATAATGCTAGGAGAGATGGCGATGTTTTGACAAAGCTCCGGCAAGGTTCGTTCCACTCTTTCCCCAAACAAAGAAGCCCTCCTTTATAAAGAGAGTATGATGAGATTCCAATGAAGTTCTGGCAGTGCTCCGGTGATCCTTCCTCGTGATGGGATGAAGCTCTCCTTTAGTGTAGGAGAGAAGAAACCTTGCTCCCTNCGTTTTTTCACGCAGGATGAAGCTCACATAATTATAGGAGAGATGGCGATGTTCTGAAAAAGCTCCGGCAAGGTTCGTTCCACTCTTTCCCTAAACAAAGAAGCCCTCCTTTATAAAGAAAGTATGATGAGATTCCAATGAAGTTCTGGCAATGCTCCGGTGATCCTTCCTCGTGATGGGATGAAGCTCTCCTTTAGTGTAGGAGAGAAGAAACCTTGCTCCCTTGCTATCCAACTCCTCCTCATGGAAATTTCCTCACACACCCAAGGTAAGTGGTGAAGGAAAATGATGGAGGTGAGGAAGAAAAGAGGAGGAAAAAGAGTTTCTTGTAGAAGAGATGAAATGAAAGGGGAAGAAACACTGGTTCCAAAGGAAGAAAAAGAGTTCTCCCTTACCCTTTCAAGCTATTAAAGCTTCAGACAAAGAAAATATGAAAATGAGAGGAAATTCTCCCTTAAAAAATGGCGGAGATTAGGGGTTAAAACAACTATCCTGTTCCCATTTGTCAAAAATGCCCTTGCTAAGCCTTCTTGGAAACTTTCAAAAGAGTCCTAAAAGAAGTATATCCATGCTCTTTTCCCATACCCAAAGCAAATATCCTCTATGTCTGAGGTAATCCTGCACTTTTAGCTTCCTAGGGAGGCATGTCGAGCTCAAGCTGACACCAAAAATAGGCTTTTCACGATCTGAAAAAAAAAACCGGTGCTTAGGCGCTTCGTTCACGTTCATTGCGCTAGGCCTTTGACACATAGGTTCCACCCAAGTGGAGACTACTTTTCGAAGGCTCAAGAAAAATACTCTTTTTGAGATTTCCTGGGCCCCTAGCTGCCAACGAATGACACCTAGGCTCCAGGAACCGGAGTCATACTTCCAAGAGCTCAGCTTAGAGGTTTCAGAGGTAGTTTTCAGGCGCCTAGGCGATCTGGCGCAAAAATGCTAATTTTTGTTTCGATTGTCTGATAGAGAGTTTTCTTGATTCATAAGGTATGGGGGACCAAGCATGAATGAAATATAAACCCTTAACCTTAAAAATATGTATTTTTAATGGTCTTTTATTAGGGAAATCATCGCTAACAGTCATCTCCAGANAAATGACACCTAGGCTCCAGGAACCAGAGTCATACTTCCAAGAGCTCAGCTTAGAGGTTTCAGAGGTAGTTTTCAGGCGCCTAGGCGGTCTGGCGCAAAAATGCTAATTTTTGTTTCGATTGTCTGATAGAGAGTTTTCCTGATTCATAAGGTATGGGGGACCAAGCATGAATGAAATATAACCCCTTAACCTTAAAAATATGTATTTTTAATGGTCTTTTATTAGGGAAATCATCGCTAACAGTCATCTCCAGATTACAGTGCGGGTAGGGTGTTCCAAACCCTAACTTTTACTTGGTTGACCGTAGGAAGGTTCTCATCAATCCAGAGATCATGAAAAATTGTGTATCAATGAAATACAACCACTTAACTCATAATGAACATTTTAAGGATTTCAGGCAAGGGTTTTTGGTGTCAACGAGCGCCCCAGACCCCGCGGTGATAAAATCGGTCCAAACTCGAATATCTCTAAAATGTGCGTGGGGACTCCTAACGACTACCCTTGGCCTAAGAAGAGTCCATATTGATGGATTTGAGTCTTTCCACATTATAGAGAATGTAAAACTCATCTGAATTCAAGCTAAACCCCATCTCACACTGAATTTTCCATAGTGTACGTAGGAGGGCTCTGTGACTTCCCTTGACCCCGTTGAGCCTCTGATTGGATACATAGAGACCTCTAAATATTGAAATAGACATCAAACATGTCCAAATTTCTAAGTAGGCCTGCTGAATGGTGGATTCTCCCGACATAGATGAATCATCGCAGACCCTAACTTCGTGTTCTAAATATGTTCTGGAGGTCTTAGATGGGTGTCTTGAACTACGAGATACTATTAATGAGCACCGACTCATCCCGAACTAGTTGAGAGGACACTCTTACACATGTGACATAAGAAAATGATGCCAATAAAGAAACCCCAACAAGTGTGATGCGTCGTTAAGGCACAGTGCATTTGTTGGAAGCTGNTATGGATTTGAGTCTTTCAACATTATAGAGAATGTAAAACTCATCTGAAGTCAAGCTAAACCCCATCTCACACTGAATTTTCCATAGTATACGTAGGAGGGCTCTGTGACTTCCCTTGACCCCGTGGAGCCTCTGATTGGATACATAGAGACCTCTAAATATTGAAACAGACATCAAACATGTCCAAATTTCTAAGTAGGCCAGTTGAATGGTGGATTCTCCCGACATAGATGAATCATCGCAGACCCTAACTTCGTGTTCTAAATATGTTCTGGAGGTCTTAGATGGGTGTCTTGAACTACAAGATACTATTAATGAGCACCGACTCATCCCAAACTAGTTGAGAGGACACTCTTACACATGTGACATAAAAAAATGATGCCAATAAAGAAACCCCAACAAGTGTGATGCGTCGTTAAGGCACAGTGCATTTGTTGGAAGCTGNTACTCACAACTCCTCTTAAAACGAGAGCATAAATGAAATATTGTTTCCCCTCTTTATCTCTTTATAAATAGATGACCCCTATACTTAAAAACGGGTCCCTAGGCTCTCTTTCTCAACACCAATACAAAAGAGAGCAACTCTCTTCTTTCTACTCGTAACTTTCAAGTTGTGTGCAATAAAATGGGCTAAAGAGCATGGAAATACCAATCTTTACCCCCCAAGGGGAAACTCCTTCTCTCATTCTCTTTTATATTAACTCAGATTCGGCGCTCATTGTGCCAAAAGACAGATTTGGGCTCAATAATAAATAATATGTTTAATGTGTTAGATATATAAATTTTGGTTTTTGAATTATATGCATGTAAATCCCCCTATTTTAACAGCCCCATGTATAATTTATACGTTAAGAAGCAACTTTGAGTTGTACCAAACACGAATTTCCAACAATTCCGATCTATTTTAAGCCTCGGAAAGTTCTCTGTTCGCATGAAGTTTCCCCGGCCTTCGCACCTTTAACTCCCATACACATAAATAATGGCCCTGAGAGTTTATCAGCCAGGAAAGCATTGTAAACTAAGAAGTCGGTCGACTTCACCCGCTTCCAGTCCATAAACGTACGTCAGAGCAAGAGTTTGTCTTTTTGTCACTCCCTTCTCCCCTCGCCATGGAAGTATTTGGCTTGCTTAAGCTGAGAAGGAGCGGAGACGACCCANATGTCACTCCCTTCTCCCGTCGCCATGGAAGTGTTTGGCTTGCTTAAGCTGAGAAGGAGCGGAGACGACCCAATAGCCCCCACCACCCACGCTCCCACCTTTACCCACTGCTTCCCTGCCGACAAAAACTATGGTGCCGGCGGAGGTATCGACGACNTTGTCACTCCCTTCTCCCCTCGCCATGGAAGTATTTGGCTTGCTTAAGCTGAGAAGGAGCGGAGACGACCCAATAGCCCCCACCACCAACGCTCCCACCTTCACCCACTGCTTCCCTGCCGACAAAAACTATGGTGCCGGCGGAGGTATCGACGACGAAGGCCCCTTTTTTGATCTTGAGTTCTCTGTCCCTGTAGAGCTTAAGACGAACACTTCTTCTTCCATGGGTCACAGGCCCTCTTCCTCTTCTTCTTCCGCTACTTTAGCAGAAGAGATTCTTTTCAACGGGCGCTCGTTCGCTCTCGAGTTCTCTTCCTCTCCTTCCTCCCTGTTGTTCTCCCCTGCAGTTTCTGAACCGAACTCCAAGCTCCATTTCCCTGCTTCTGTTATCAAGCCTGCAACAAAGCTCCGAGTCTTCATGTTTCGTTCTAGCTCCAANGAAGAGATTTTTTTCAACGGGCGCTCGTTCGCTCTCGAGTTCTCTTCCTCTCCTTCCTCGCTGTTGTTCTCCCCTGCAGTTTCTGAACCGAACTCCAAGCTCCATTCCCCTGCTTCTGTTATCAAGCCTGCAACAAAGCTCCGAGTCTTCATGTTTCGTTCTAGCTCCAACAGCAGCCGNCGAAGAGACTTCATAGCATCCTAAATCCTAACCCAACACACAATCTAACAAGAAGTGTCATAAATGCATAATTTAAAATTATAGAGGTTATAATAAATAACAAAAATAATTTCTTAGACTTAAAATTAGGGACATTAAANATTTATGAGTTTATGGTGTTGGATATTTAAATGTATATCCTAAAAACAGGCCCTCGCTGAGCTGAACTAATGTTGTTGTCGAAGTCGTATCTGGTACCTATGCCAGCTCCCCTGGTCAGCCATACCCAACCAACCGGCCATACCCGACTCGTCGACCACGAAGGGCCGACCACCGAAAGCCGACTAGGGCCGATCACCAAGGGTTGACTATCGAAGGCTGACTACTAAGGGTCGACTGCTTCGCCAGACCATCTATTGTTGTTGAATCCAATGATGAGAATGCTCCAGGTAGAGAAATCTAAGCACGGAAAGCACCATGATACTCTCACAACTCCTCTTAAAACGAGAGCATAAATGAAATATTTTTTCCCCTTTTTATTTCTTTATAAATAGATGACCCCTATACTTAAAAAAGGGTCCTTAGGCTCTCTTTCTCAACACCAACACAAAAGAGAATAATTCTCTTCTTTCTAGTCGTAACTTTCAAGTTGTGTGCAATAAAATGGACTAAAGAGCACGGAAACACCAATCTTTATCCCCCAACGGGCAACTCCTTCTCTCATTCTCTTTTTTATTAACTCAGATTCGGCGCTCATTGTGCCAAAATACAGATTTGGGCTCAATAATAAATAATATGTTTAATGTGTTAGATATATAAATTTTGGTATTTGAATTATATNATCTATTGTTGTTGAATCCAACGATGAGAATGCTCCAGGTAGAGAAATCTAAGCACGGAAAGCACCATGATACTCTCACAACTCCTCTTAAAACGAGAGCATAAAATAGGCTAAAGAGCACGGAAACACCAATCTTTATCCCCCAACGGGCAACTCCTCTCATTCTCTTTTTTATTTACTCAGATTCGGCGCTCATTGTGCCAAAAGACAGATTTGGGCTCAATAATAAATAATATGTTTAATGTGTTAGATATATAAATTTTGGTATTTGAATTATATGCATGTAAATCCCCCTATTTTAACAGCCCCATGTATAATTTATCCGTTAAGAAGCAACTTTGAGTTGTACCAAACTCGAATTTCCAACAATTCCGATCTATTTTAAGCCTCGGAAANAAAATTTAAGTTGGTTGGCTGAAGTAGAGAAAAACATTGAGCCTATTGTGTGATAAAAAAGTCCTGTTTAAACTTAATAAGGAAAATTTTATAAGATGGTGCTAAAACCTGCAATGCCCTACGATGTAGAATGTTTGCCTTTAAAAGAGAAGCATAAAAAAAAGTAGTTAAGTGTTACTGAAATGAGCATGATTGAGCAGATGAGTGACTTGACAACAGAGGCAAAATTCGAAATGAGTATATGTCATAGGGTTGATGTAGCTTTAGTGGCTAATAAGAATAAAGAGAGTCCTCTTAGATGGTTTGACACATTAAACGCTGACTATCTTATGATCCAATTGGGAGAGTAAATGTTTTAGCTAGGTTCAACTAATGTTAAGAGAGACTGGGGTAGACTTACAAAAACTTGAACATAATGTAAAAACAATGAACTTAAAAACAATGAAATTAATCTATTAAAATTAAATGAAAATATGACACACCAATAAGACATAATGGAGAAAAAAGATTCTTGTAGCCGACATCACTTAGTGCGATAAAAGCTTGTTGTTGTCGTATATTTTTAAGGGGGATTTATATACATACCACTTAAACATCAAAATTAACACATCTAACATCATAAACATACCATTTACGTACATATCACCCTAAACTCATAATTATATCAAAACTATCATTTTTTGTCACTCACCTCATAATCGATCAACTCCATTCGTTGTCGATATTCTCTTTATCATTGCCAACTCAATTAATGACAGCCTAACCAACCAACAAAGCTTTAGATTTGCAATCATTGGGAGTCGTTCAGAACACACAGGCACATTTTGGTTGAGTGGTGGACCAAGAAGTTTAGGGACGGTAAAGTAAGTGACAAAAAATGATAATTCTGATGCATTTATGAGTTTATGGTGTTGGATATTTAAATGTATATCCTAAAAACAGGCCCTCGCTGAGCTGAACTAATGTTGTTGTCGAAGTCGTATCTGGTACCTATGCCAGCTACCCTAGTCGGCCATACCCAACCAACCAGCCATACCCGACTC
>JXCR01134437.1:27016-43466 GCA_002079205.1 Phalaenopsis hybrid cultivar
TCTTTGATTCTATCCTAACTTGCTTGTATGTTGAGGCCTTTATCATCATCTTCTATCTCATCTAATTTGTCATCTTGCCATATTCATGCCTATATATGTACATACAAAATGCTTTTTTCACTCATTTTCTTAATGTTGAAGTGAAGAGTGAATTCAACAAAGCAAAGTCTAAAGATAATGAGATTTGTTTGAAAAAGAATAAATATTTATGATTGTTGAGAAATTAAGGCAAAGAAACACAAAAATCAATTGAACAATTAATAAAGAACACAAGGATTTAACGCCTATGTCCTCAGGAGTAACGAGCGACGACAGCCTTTCGATTTCTTGATAGCGATACATCCCCTTCGGGTCACAAATACAACACATATATAATTATAAAATTATCCTGTACTATACCGCGGGCTGCCTCCGCACCCCAACCCACTTTCCTAATTGTAAGATGCTTCCGCTCGCGAGCTCCGTTCCGCTCTAGCATCTGTCTCTTATATGGTATATGAGTCATACCTAACAGTTATTATCTACTTATTTTTTTCATAATTATGTTTAAAGATACATGCAAATTGACGAATTAACTATTCGTTCAACGTTTCATGGTGAATTAGTCAAATTGTGATAAATTAATAAATTTGTCAAGTCATTGTGAACCAGCCAAAGTCAAGACTAAACTTGCAGAATTCTAAATGAGCATTCATTAAAGCTTAGACCAATTCGTCCAAACTTTGGTCTATTTTCCCAAATTGAAAGATTAATTTGGGGACTTTCACGAAAGAAATTGATGACTTTTCAACAAATCAATTACAACTCAAAATTCTCAGCTCTAATGGAATGAGGCCAACCTACCTCATCTTTTTTTATGGCAAGTAACCAATGCATTTTGCTATTTATTGCACCATGTAATTTATTATGTACCTTATCTCATAACTCCTAAAGCTCAGTTCAAAGTTTTAAAATAGTGGATTGTGACTTGTGAGAAGGCTAGGGCTGCCAAAACGGTCCGTTGTTTGTCAATAATTTTTGTTTGGTTCATTAAGAAGCTCGTGTTTGATTCGTTTGCTAAGCAAATGAGTGAACATGAACAATTTTTCTTTTGCGCTCTATATATATATATGAGTTGAACACGAACCAAGATTTGCTCGCTTGTATTCGACTAATTTTGGCCCGAAATAATTAAATTGATCATAAGACTACAAAGATTTATAATTAATTAAAAAAATAGAATTAAAAAATTATTAAATTATATTTAAAAGATTTTTAATATAAATAATATGATTTAATTCTCGCTCTTACTCTTAACATCCTACGGCTACGTGTTTAAGGTTGTCGAAAAGACTCTTTGTTCATGAACAGCTCGTGTTCGACTCATTAAACACAAGCATATTTTTTGTGATCGAAATAATGTTCGTCNTATATTTGTGATTGTTGAGAAATTAAGGCAAAGAAACACAGGAATCAATGGAACAATTAATAAAGAACACAAGGATTTAACGCCTATGTCCTCAGGAGCAACGAGCGACGGCAGCCTTTCGATTTCTTGATAGCGATACATCCCCTTCGGGTTACAAATACAACACATATTTATAAAATTGCCCTGTACTATACCGCAGGCTGCCCCTGCACCCCAGCCCACTTTCCTAATCGGAAGATGCTTCCGCTTGCGAGCTCCGCTCCGCCCCAGCATCCGTCTCTTATCTGGTAACAATTATTATCTACTTATTTTTTTCATAATTATTTTTAAATATACATGCAAATTGACAAATTAACTATTCGTTTAACATTTCATGGTGAATTAGTCAAATTGTGATAAATTAATAAATTTGTCAAGTCATTGTGAAACAGCTGAAGTCAAGAGTAAACTTGCAGAATTCTAAATGAGCATTCATCAAAGCTTAGACCAATTCGTCCAAACTGCGGTCTATCTTCCCAATTTGAAAGATTAATTTGGGGACTTTCACGAAAGAAATTGATAGCAACTCAAAATTCTCAGCTCTAATGGAATGAGGCCACCCTACCTCATCTTTTTTTATAGCAAGTAACCAATGAATTTTGCTATTTACTTATTGCACCATGTCATTTATTATGTACCCTATCTCTTAACTCCCAAAGCTCAGTTCAAACTTTTAAAGCAGTGGTTTGTGACTTGTGAGAAAGCCAGGGCTGCCAAAACGGCAGGTTGTTTGCGAATAATTTTTGTTTGGTTTATTAAAAAGCTCGTGTTTGATTCATTTGCTAAGCAAATGAGTGAACATGAACAATTTTTCTTTTGGGCTCGATATATAGATGAGTTGAACACGAACCAAGATTCGCTCGCTTGTGTTCGACTAATTTTGGCTCGAAATAATTAAATTGATCATAAGACTACAAAGATTTGTAATTAATTAAAACAATTATTAAATTGTAATGATTTTTAATATAAATAATATGATTTAATTCTCCCTCTTACTCTTAACATCCTACAGCTACGTGTTTAAGGTTGTCGAAAAAACTTTTTGTTCATGAACAACTCGTGTTCGACTTATTAAACACAAGCATATTTTTCGTGTTTAAGCCATAAATTTTAATTTTTAGTTAAAAACACCTAACAAATTAATGAAATTTAACCAAAAAAAAGAATTAAAAGAATAATAATATACAAAATAAACCCTGAAATTTAGAAAACAATCACAATCTTCAACNCTAACTCATTTTCTCAATGTTGAAGTGAAGAGTGAATTCAACAAAGCAAAGACTAAAGATAATGAGATTTGTGCGAAAAAGAATATATATTTGTGATTGTTGAGAAATTAAGGCAAAGAAACACAAGAATCAATGGAACAATTAATAAAGAACACAAGGATTTAACGCCTATGTCCTCAGAAGCAATGAGCGACAGCGGCCTTTCGATTTCTTGATAGCGATACATCCTCTTCGGGTTACAAATACAACACATATATAATTATAAAATTACCCTGTACTATACCGCGGGCTGCCCCTGCACCCCACCCACTTTTCTAATTGGAAGATGCTTCCGCTCGCGAGCTCCGCTCCAGCATCTGTCTCTTCTCTGGTATATGAGTCATACCTAACAGTTATTATCTACTTATTTTTTTCATAATTATTTTTAAAGATACATGCAAATTGACGAATTAACTATTCGTTTAACATTTCATGGTGAATTAGTCAAATTGTGATAAATTAAAAAATTTGTCAAGTCATTGTGAAACAGCTGAAGTCAAGAGTAAACTTGCAGAATTCTAAATGAGCATTCATCAAAGCTTAGACCAATTCGTCCAAACTGCGGTCTATTTTCCCAATTTGAAAGATTAATTTGGGGACTTTCACGAAAGAAATTGATGACTTTTCAACAAATCAATTACAACTCAAAATTCTCAGCTCTAATGCAATGAGGCCACCCTACCTCATTTTTTTTTTTATAGCAAGCAACCAATGAATTTTGCTATTTACTTATCGCACCTTGTAATTTATTATGTACCTTATCTCCTAACTCCCAAAGCTCAGTTCAAACTCTTAAAGTAGTGGGTTGTGACTTGTGAGAAGGATAGGGCTGCCGAAACGGTCCGTTGTTTGGGAATAATTTTTATTTGGTTCATTAAAAAGCTCGTGTTTGATTCATTTGCTAAAACATGAACAATTTTTCTTTTGGGCTCGATATATAGATGAGTTGAACACGAACCAAGATTTGCTCGCTTGTGTTCGACTAATTTTGGCTCGAAATAATTAAATTGATCATAAGACTACAAAGATTTGTAATTAATTAAAAATATTAATTAAAACAATTATTAAATTGTATTTAAATGATTTTTAATATAAATAATATGATTTAATTCTCCCTCGTACTCTTAACATCCTACAGCTACGTGTTTAAGGTTGTCGAAAAGACTTTTTGTTCATGAACAACTCGTGTTCGACTCATTAAACACAAGCATATTTTTCGTGTTTAAGCCATAAATTTTAATTTTTCAGTTAAAAACACCAAACAAATTAATGAAATTTAACCAAAAAAAGAATTAAAAGAATAATAATATACAAAATAAACCCTGAAATTTAGAAAACAATCACAATCTTCAACTTGCTTATGTACAAAAATAAAAATAAGATTCAAAATCATTGGACATGCGCAGAGCACAATTGATTGGTAATGTTTTTGCTAAAAACCTGCAAGNGTTAAAAACACCAAACAAATTAATGAAATTTAACCCAAAAAAAATAATAATATACAAAATGAACCCTGAAATTTCGAAAACAATCACAATCTTCAACTTCTTATGTACAAAAACAATAATAAGATTCAAAATCATTGGACATGAGCAGAGCACAATTGATTGGTAATGTTCTTGCTAAAAACCTGCAAGGTAAAGCTGCAATTAAGAAGAATGTGCATGTTCAGTTTGTAAACCCCCATCACATTCACCCGCCCCCCAATGTCCGTATAGCTGCTCATATTCACCTCCCCGTCAAACAAAACCGATCCCGTCGCGTTCGTGTCCAGCACCACCCGATCCGCCAAAACATCCACCGTCACGTTCATCCTCGCCGTCCGATACGCCCTCACGTTCCCGTCCGGCGCGTATGCGACGCCCACCGTCTCCCTGCCGTAGAAGAAATCGGTGGTGCTGTTCTCGAACCTGAATGAGGCGACATTAGGGTTCTTGATGGAAATATCGGCGGTGAGGGTGGCGTTGACGGAGAGGGTCGGGTCTTCGATGGTGCCGACGCCGGGGACGAAGAGCCGGTTAACGCGGAGATTGTTCATGGTGAGTTCGGGATCTTTGATTTTGAAAACGGTGAGTGCGAGGACGAGGATGGTGACGCCGAGGAGGACGAGGGTTGCGCCGCAGCAGCCACCGCACCAGAGCACGCATCGGCGGTTGGGGTAGCGGCGGGGTTTAGGGTTTAGGGTGGATTCTTCGTCGTGGATGAAGGAGATGGGATGATGGATGGGGGGAGGAGGATGGGCGAGGGGGGCTTCCTGCTCTTTGTTGCTCGTATCCATGTCTAGGGTTGAATGGAGGGGGTTAATGGAGGGGCGGGGATTTATATAATGGGGATGGGAATTTCAACATTTGCTGACTTTTTCTTATGATTTGGTATTTGTTTAAGAGTAATACTTTTTCCAACTTATCAAAATTACATCTTTTTCAATTTAAGCTAAGATGCGGCATTTACATGAATGGCGCGGAGTTTTTTATGTAATTGCATATGTAAAAATTAAATTTTTTATGTTCACATGCATGATGATTGAAATGTTAATATTTCATCAAAAAAAAATTTTAATCCATTGAGTTATAAATTCTACTTTAGATAAAACACGTCCCGAGGGTTGGAGTCGGGAGAAGAAGAGTAGGAGAGAGAAGGGCTAATAAAGAATTCTTTCGAGAGAAGAAACTGAGAAAAGTGTCGTTATCCATCGTTGGGACTCCTATCTATAGGATACCTTTTTGTACAATCATAGAAAGGAAGAACGATCATGAAAATGTCTCTTAATTAACGAAAAAAGAGAACGATTATGAAAATCACCCTTTTTGCAGTTAACACGTTAATTTAATACAAGATTCATGCTGCTATTTAAGTTTTATGTAACTATCATTAGCAGATTGATGCATTACATTCAGACGTCCAGAGCGACCGCTGGACTAGCTCGACAACTGACATATTCAAGAGTGATGAATCCTGCAATTCCTAGTATACTTGTGGTCGCTCATAGCAGTGGGTTGACTGTTGTTCAGTGTGATGCTTTCGACTCTTGTCACTACGATCATTCCCTCGATCATCGCGACTCATTGCTTTGATTTCCCAACCGTAGTCCTTAGCCGCCTAATTGCTTTGATGTCCCAACAGTTGTCCTTAGCCACCTAATTGCTTTGAGATTCGTACTAACAATNATCCTATCCTTAACATCCTATGGTTGTGCAATTAGGGCTGTCAAAATGACTTTGTTCGCGAACTTGGGTTGTTAAATATGCAAGGAAAACAATTAAGATTTATGCAATATTTAACGGGTCAAACACGAATAATTTATTTGTGTTCGATATATAAACGAGCCGAACATGAGCCGAGCACGGGCTCACTCAAGCTCGGCTCGTTTACACGTAAACTCCCACTCACTATTGCTTTTTGAACAGTGATTTTTTATATAAGAACTTTATAACTGCTTCTTCAAATAGCCACAGCTTCACTCTTAACATAAACGAACTCATCCCAACAACTCAACATAAGCACTTGTAGAGTTGGCATAAAATTGTTGAAACCTACTTATTATTAGAATCATTAACTTGTGCTTAATACAATCAAATAAAAACCATAGAATTTCTTTCTATCACGAAGATTATTAAAATTATAGAACTAATTCAAAATTAATTAATATACGAAATTCAAATAATTTACAATATATTAAATCAAGTAAATCATTATCGTCATGTATTAGTTTGAGATTTATATAAACATCTATTTGAAACATTTTTCATTAATTTTCATCAATTTTGATACCTTAACATTGAACAAATAGACACGTGACACGTGTCATGAAAAATATATTTCACCAACCAACACGGGTGCATTAAGGTGCGCCGTCGGTGCCGACCCTTCAATTTCTGAGACGCGTTGTGACTTTTTTTTTTGCCATTGTATATTGAAGTATTTACATACATACCACAGAATTGTAATGTAATTACAAATGTACCATCTAAATTTTAATTTTTACATTTATAACACTCAGATGTTAGAACTTAAAAAAAAATTCACATTCAATTTCGAGAGAAATAAACCATAGATTAGCGGAAGCGTACCGGAATCCATTAGATCGATTGCACAAGATATGATCTTACAATCTGCAGATTATCCAAATATTCCTTAGTTTTCTTGTTGATGGGGTGCAAGAAAGGGATGTGTCTCTCTGCAAATTGGGGACCATCACCCTTTAAAGTAACTACCAGGTAGTTACAAAAAAAGTCTTGCTTAATTCTAATTCTGCCCCTCATCAAATTAGAATTTGCACTTATGGTATCCACACTATAATATCATGACAAATGTGCCCAAAGTCATAAACTTAATTCTAAATTAGACCAAAATAATTTTGACTTATTTAATGATGACCCAACACATTTATTAATTACATTGTAGTCCCAAAATTAATCCAACAATCTCCCCTTGGACTACATATGTATAAGATAAATGTGTCAACCTTAGTGCGCCCAAAATTTTGTCATCATCATTATGAAGACACATTACAATCTCGTCCATTAATTATATCAATACAGGATCAAGGCAGTCTTCGTTGTATCTGTCACAACTAAACCCATCAATGGTCACATATATCAATATAATCAAATGACATAGATCAATCATGAATGTGTGGAATGAAAATTACATGCAAGGTGGTCTGTCCATGTCAATTTTCAACTGGTCCTACTTTACTTAAGTGAGATCGAACCTTAACTGTACAGAGTGCACTGAACTGAATAAAATACCTCATTTCTGATCAGAAAATATCCAAATATATCTTGTACACAAAATAAAACATAAAACTATAAAACACAAGTTAACAAACTCCCACTGAATCTAAATTCCCTCAAGCTCTATAACACCCATATGAGCAGTATGCTCATGAAAGACCCTGGGTATCAGAGCCTTTGTAAGGGGGTCTGCAATCATGGAGTTTGTTCCTAAATGCTCTATGTGAATCTGGCCACTCTGTACTCTTTCCTTCACAACAAGAAATTTGATGTCAATATGCTTTGACTTGGTTGAGCTCCTGTTGTTATTGGAATACAATACAGCTGATTTATTGTCACAAAACAACTTGAGTGGTCTTTCAATTCCTTCCATAATGCGCAGCCCAGTGACAAAATTTCTCAGCCATATACCATGGTTGGATGCCTCATAACATGCTACGTACTCTGCTGCCATGGTGGATGAAGCTATGAGTGTTTGTTTTGCACTCCTCCAGGATATAGCTCCACCACCTAACAGAAAAATGTAGCCTGATGTGGATCTTCTGCTGTCTTGGCATCCAGCAAAATCGGAGTCAGAATACCCAATGATCTCCAAATAGTCTGATCTCCTATAAGTAAGCATGTAATCTTTTGTTCTTCTTAAGTATCTCATAACCCTTTTGGCTGCTTTCCAATGATCCATTCCTGGATTGCTTAAGTATCTGCCTAAAACTCCAACAATGTACGCAATATCTGGCCGTGTACAAACTTGAGCATACATTAGACTCCCTACAGCTGAAGAATAGGGAATCTTTTGCATTTCTTGAATCTCAAGGTTTCCTTTTGGGCACTGATTGAGACTGAACTTGTCTCCTTTAGCGACAGGGGTGTCAATTGGTCTACAATTCTGCATGCCAAATCTTTTAAGTACTTTATCAATATAGCTTCTTTGTGATAATCCAAGAATACACTGAGAACGATCTCGGTGAATCTGAATTCCTAAAACAAATGAGGCATCACCAAGATCTTTCATCTCGAAATTAATTGATAGAAATCTCTTGGTTTCGTGCAACATGCCTATATCATTTGTGGCAAGCAGTATGTCGTCCACATACAAAATCAAAAAAATATGCTTTCTCCCACTAAATTTATGATACACACAATCATCAACTGCATTCATTTCAAAACCAAACGATAGAATCACTTGATGAAATTTGTGATACCATTGACGGGAAGCTTGTTTGAGCCCATAAATAGATTTTGTCAGTTTGCAAACCATATTCTTTGGATCTCCTGACACAAAGTTTTCTGGTTGCACCATATAGATCGTTTCATCAATGTCTCCATTGAGAAATGCGGTCTTAACATCCATTTGATGAAGCTCCATATCATAATGAGCAACAAGTGCCATGATTGTTCTAAAAGAGTCCTTCGTTGAAACCGGAGAGAAGGTCTCTTTATAGTCAATCCCTTCTTTTTGAGTATAGCCTTTAGCTACAAGGCGAGCTTTATACCTCTCCACATTACCCTTTGAATCCCGTTTGGTTTTAAAAATCCATTTGCATCCTATGGGTTTCTTTCCTTCTGGCAATGGGACAAGTTCCCAAACTTTATTGTATTGCATAGACTTATACTCCTCATTCATTGCTTCAATCCATTTTTCTGAATTGGAACTTTGTATAGCTTGACGAAAGTTGATAGGATCATCTTCCATCATATTATTATTTTCCTCATGTTCCTGAAGAAATACAATATAATCATCTGAAATAGTATTTCTTCTTTCCCTAGTGGATCGACGCAAAAGCACTTGTTCTTGAGCTTGTTCTTGAGGTTGTTGAATTTGTTCCTCAAGGGGTTGATTAACAATGTCTTGTTCTGGATTTGCAACTTGATCAATGACAGGAGTGAAGTCCTTATCATTATCAAAAGCAATTATAGGAATAGGAACCAATTCCTCTTCAATAAGAGTAGTATGGTCTGATTCCTCCTTAAAGACAAAGTTTCTAACATGATTTCTCCCCCCAAATTCAATATCCTCAAAGAACATTGCAGTTCCCGTCTCAAATATTATCTTTAATTTGGGATCATAAAACTTGTAACCCCTAGATCGCTCCGAATAACCAACAAAATAGCTGCTCACTGTTTTAGGGTCTAACTTTTTCTCATGTGGCTTGTAAGGCCTTGCCTCAGCTGGGCAACCCCAAACATGAAAATGCTTTAAGCTAGGTTTTCGTCCTGTCCAAAGCTCATAAGGTGTTTTTGCAGCTGCTTTAGTTGGTACTCTATTTAAAATGTAGGCCGCTGTCTTAAGTGCTTCTCCCCAGAGTGATTCTGGTAAGGTTGAATGACTGATCATACTTCTTACCATGTCTTTAAGAGTGCGATTTCGTCTTTCAGCTACACCATTCATGCTAGGTGACCCCGGCATTGTGTACTGAGGGACAATTCCACACTCCTCTAGGAATCTGGCAAATGGTCCCGGACGTTGTTCACCTGAACCGTCATATCTGCCATAGTATTCACCACCACGATCAGATTTGACTTGCTTTATTGTTTTGCTTAGTTGGTTTTCAACTTCAGCCTTATAAGATTTGAACACATCCAATACTTGGGACTTCTCATGAATAAGAAATAGGTATGCATATCTTGAATAATCATCTATGAATGATACAAAGTATTGTTGACCATTCCAAGAAGGTATAGAAAACGGCCCACAAATATCCGTATGTATCAATTCTAAGACGCCTGTAGCTCTATATGCTCCTAATTTCTTTATTTTGGTCTGTTTTCCTTTAATGCAGTCAATACAAACATTAAAGTCCGTAAAATCAATGGAACTTAGAATTCCATCTGATACAAGTCTTTCAACTCTATTTTTAGAGATGTGACCTAAACGCTTGTGCCATAATGCTCCTGAATTTTCATTTTCAATTTTACGCTTAGTACCACGTGATTCCACATTCAGAGTTTCATTATAAGAAGCAACAGTATCAAGCAAATAAAGATTGTCATAAACCATAAGCGAACCAGTTCCAATAATATTGGAATCAATAGATAAACTGAAACAACTGTTTTGAAATGAACAACAATAACCCAATTTGTCCAAACAAGAAACAGAAACCAAATTCCGTCTAAATGACGGTACAACAAAAGTATCTATCAAATCCAAATAGTAACCAGTCCTAAATAACAATCTGAAATGCCCAATTGCTTCCACTTCTACCGATTTTCCATCTCCTACATAAATGCATCTTTCAGCATCATTTGGTTTTCGGTAGCTCAGGCAACCCTGCATTGAAACACTTATATTAGTAGTAGCACCAGAGTCTAACCACCAAGTGTTTCTTGGTACTGAAGCCAAATTTACCTCAGAACAGACCAAAGATAGAAATGTACCTTTCTTCGCACGCCAAGTGTGATATTTTGGACATTCCTTCTTCTGATGTCCTTCCTTATTGCAAAAGAAACAACCTCCATTTTCAGGATTTTGAGATTGAACTTTATTTTGTTTCTTTTGAGAAGGACCCTTATTTTTAGCAGCCTCATTCTTTCTTTTAGTGCCCCTTTCTTTAGAGGTGTTTACCAAATGAGCACTATCAGTCTTTCCATGCTTCAACCTTTCTTCCTCTTGCACACAATGCGAAATAAGCTCATTAAGAGTCCATTTCTCCTTTTGCATATTATAGCTGACCAAGAATTGGCCAAACTGTGGAGGAAGAGAAATAAGAACCAAATGCACGAGTAAATCATCCGGCAACTCGAGCTTTAGCAACTTCAGCTTTGAAGCAATGTTAGACATCTCAACGATGTACTCTCTTATACTTTCCTTGCCACTGAACCTCATTGAAATCAGTTTCTTTAAAAGAATACCAGTTTCAGCCTTATCGCTTTTTGCAAAGCGTTTCTCTATTTCAGCAAGGAAACTTGCAGCATCAGTGATCTCACTAGACACCGCACCTCTAAAAGCCTCAGGNCGCCGTCGGTGCCGACCCGTCAATTTCTGAGACGCGTTGTGACTTTTTTTTTTTGCCATTGTATATTGAGGTATTTACATAAATACCACACAATTGTAATGTAATTACAAATATACCATCTAAATTTTTATTTTTACAGTTATAACACTCAGATATTTCAAATCACATACTATATAAAAATTAAAAGTTTTGGTATTATACACGTAAACACGGGGGAATTACGTGCTATTTTTATAAATTGTTGGAGCATATGAACAAAAGGAAATACATTGGAGTCCTAAAAATTATAGGGTAATATTAAGAGCATCAACAAATTTTTGAGGGATACCATTCTAGTAATCATAGTTTGGAGAGCCGCATAGTTTCTCGGTTTCATATTCCAATTGAGGCATAGTCAAACCAATTTCGGTCATCTTGTTAATAGCTCTGCTATGAATACATAGCCATCATTTTTCATTGTTTTTAGGCGCCACAAGAGCTGGCATGACATGAGGATTTAGTCTTGGCCGAATAAACTTTTATTTTTTTTGAGTTTTTCCCCAATTTCTTGTAAAATTTGATTCTACTGTATATGCATTAGATATGTCATCATACCACACACTTTCATCAAATTGCCATGATCTACCTAAAATGAGATAACAAACGTCTATATCGAGTACATTACATAGCACTTTCATAACTGTAGTGTTTACTAATCGAAAAAGTAATTTTATACATCTCAGGGACAAGCATGTCAATTTTTTTTTTAATCTGTACTGTGAGCGTTGTGGCGATGCTACACTCGGCATTGCAACGTTTCATTTCAGACACTCGAGTGTTGCGCTTTCGGGTTCTGAACTTGGATTGGGCGTTGCAACACTATCTTTCGAGCTCTAAGTTGCTAGTTACAAAAAAAGAAAAAAATGGAGTGTAGCAAGGGGGCACCTAACAAACTCACCATCAAATTTGATCCAAAATGAACGATTTTTAGTGCCCAATTGGCTAACACAACTAGACTCCACATACTAATAGTATCAAGCCTCATGATTCATCTCCTATACGGTTATCATTAAATAAAAAAAAATTGCTCATAAACTGCTCTCAGCTAATGTATTAATATAATAATACTGAGTTGTTCAATTCTCTTAACTGTTGGGAACATTAGAACATGCAGCATGCACTTATCGCCATTATCAATTGTACAATTCGTACAAACTAGTAACGGAAGAATTATATAAATATATTACCCTGTCCCTCTATAGTATTTAATAGCCCACCTTAGTGGAATGTTTGCTTTTAGTTTTCCTATACAGATGACTGGTTGAAACAAGCTAATTTGAATATACATACAAAAACAAGCGTCACGCTTGACCGACTAATCAAACCCGGCAACCGTCTCGGGTCGTTTAAAATTAAAAATTGTAGTTTAAAAATTAATAGATTAGAACGGTTGCGTTTATTGCGTTTAGGACGGTCATGCTGACTCATTGTAGTTCTGTTTGACAAATTTAAGTTCCATCTATTTTTTTTTTCTAAAAGTTACAGTTGAAAGCTCCGGCTAAGTGCGGCAACTTCCTAATAAAACTACGGTCTAATTTTTTGAAAAAAAAAAATCATACTGATTGATGTTAATCCAAACTAAAAAATATTTTTGAATCAAATGGAATTTCTAATANGTAATATTAAAGATAAACATACGAAAGATTTGATTGATACTTGTGTGTTATTTTCCTTAAAATTTAATGGTCTAAATGAAGGAGACATGAATTGAACATTTTATTTAATTGAATGAAGAAGACCACCATCATAATCAACTCTATTAGGAGGATGTTAATAATTTGGGCAACGCTAAAGCCGCAGGAGTCAATACGTTCACTCCAACGGAATAAGAAATTTAAACCTTGGCGTGTGGTGCGGATAATTTTGACTTTGACTTTTAGATAATCCCCTCTCATTTTTGTTGAATTTATAGCTTTTGTTCGGAATACGTCGAGCAAGGATATATTAATTTACTTGTGACATTAAGGGCCCGTAGGCAGCATATAAGTGCATGGACATTTTAAACACGCCGTGATATTGTTTGGATCGCGCGTTTTACACGCTTATACAAAAACACAGTTCCATTTTTATACTAAACATAGACCGCGGGTCGAACCCCGCGGTCGACCTGCGAGCTGCTTTTTAAGATACGATGTTTATCCTGAAACGCATAAGCTACCCCAAACGCACCCTAAATCATTTAATTAGGGGAGATAATTATAAACCCTGAAAATTTAATAATTATTTTTATATTAAGAATTTTACAGGTTTCTCAAAAAATTAAACAGTTTCTTATGTCATGGGATAAACTCTCTTCATTTGAATGACAATTAGGATGAATTTCAAGTTTTGCAATCTGATCTGATTAAGTGCATTGGTTACCAAAAGCTACAATTTAACTGTTTGAAAATTAAAAAAAAAATTATAATAATCACTACTAGGGCTGTAAAAACGATTTGTTATTCATGAATTGCTAGTGTTTGGCTCATTATGTAGCTTGTTTTCGAATCGTTCGCTAAACAAATGAGCCGAAGACGAACATTTTTTGTGTGCTCGATATATAAGAGTCGAACACGAATCAAGATTTGTTCGTTCGTATTAGTTGACTGTAAGTTATAATGATTTATAATCAATTAAATTATTAATTAAAAAAAAGACAATAAAATATATTAAGTTATATTTAAATGAATATTTTAATATAAATAATAATATTCAAATCTCTTCCTACCCTTAGCATCTTATGGTTGTGCGATTAGGGTTGTCAAAATGACTCTATTCGCGAACTTGGGCTGTTAAATATGTAAGATTTATGCAATATTTAACGGGTCAAGCACGAATAAATTTTTTGTGTTCGATATATCAACGAGCCGAACATGAGCCCAACACAGGCTCACTCAAGCTCGGCTCGTTTACACTCCTACTCACTATTGCTTTTTGGTCAGTGATTTTTTATATAGGAACTTTAGCCACAGCTCCACCCTTAAAATAAACGAACTCATCCCAACAACTCAACATAAGCACTTGTAGAGTTGGCATAAAATTGTTGAAACCTACTTATTATTAAAATCATTAACTTGTGCTTAATACAATCAAATAAAAATCATAGAATTTCTCTCTATCACGAAGATTATTAAAATTATAGAACTAATTCAAAATTAATTAATATGCGAAATTCAAATAATTTATAATATATTAAATCAACTAAATCATTAATGTCATGTATTAGTTTGAGATTTATATAAACATCTATTTGAAACATTTTTGATTAATTTTCATCAATTTTGATACCTTAACATTGAACAAATAGACACGTGACACGTGTCATGAAAAATATATTTCACCAACCAACACGGGTGCATTACGGTGCGCCGTCGGTGCCGACCCTTCAATTTCTGAGACGCGTTGACTTTTTTTTTTTGCCATTTTATATTAAGGTATTTACATAAATACCACACAATTGTAATTAGTAATTACAAATGTACCATCTAAATTTTAATTTACATTTATAAAACTTAGATATTTCAACTCACATACTATATAAAAATTAAAAGAATTGGTATTATACACGTAAACACGGGGGAATTACGTGCTATTTTTATAAATTGGTGGAGCAAATGAACAAAAGGAAATACATTGGAGTCCTAAAAATTATAGGGATAATATTAAGAGCATCAACAAATTTTTGAGGGATACCATTCTAGTAATCATAGTTTGGAGAGCCGCATAGTTTCTCCAATTGATATTCCAATTGAGGCATGGTCAAACGAATTTCGGTCATCTTGTTAATAGCTTTGCTATGAATACATAGCCATCATTTTTCATTGTTTTTAGGCGCCACAAGAGCCGTCATGACACGAGGATTTAGACTTGGCCGACTAAACTTTTATTTTTTGAGGTCTTCCCCCATTTTATGTAAATTTTGATTCTACACTATATGCATTAGATCTGTCATCATACCACACACTTTCATCAAGTTGCCGTGGTCTACCCAGAATGAGATGACAAATGCCTATATTGAGTACATTGCATAGCACTTTCATAATTGTAGTGTTTACTAAGAGAAAAAGTAATTTTATACATCCAGGGGACAAGCATTTCAATTTTTTTTTTTTAATCCGTAATGTGAGCGTTGTGGTGATGCTACGCTCGGCATTGCAACGCTTCATTATAGACATTGGAGTGTTGCGCTTTCGGGTTCTGAACTTGGATTGGGCATTGCAACACTATCTTTCGAGCTCTTAGTTGATAGTAACAAAAAGAGAAAAATTTTGAGTGTAGCAAGGGGGTACCTAACAACTCCATCATCAAATTTGATCCGAAATGAACGATTTTGAGCGCCCAATTGACTAACACAATTAGACTCCACATACTAATAGAATCAAGCCTCATGATTCATCTCCTATACGGTTATCATTAAACAAATAAATAAATAATTGCTCATAAACTGCTCTCAGCTAATGTATTAATATAATAGTACTGAGTTGTTCAATTCTCCTAACTGTTGGGAACATTAGAACATGTAGCATGCACTTATCGCCATTACCAATTGTACACGTCGTACAAACTAATAACGGAAGAATTACATAAATATATTACCCTGTCCCTCTGTAGTATTTAATAGCCCACCTTAGTGGAATGTTTGCTTTTAGCTTTCCTATACAGATGACTGGTTGAAACAAGACTAATTTGAACATACATACAAAAGCAAGCGTCACGCTTGACCGACTAATCAAACCCGGCAACCGTCTCGGGGAGTTTAAAATTAAAAATTGTAGTTTAAAAATTAATAGATTAAGTTGTTTGATTGAGTTTTACCCCACATCAATGTTATGTTTACGGCTGCGTTTAGGACGGTCAAGCTGACTCATTGTAGTTCTGGGTCCGTTTGGGGCAGCTGATAAGTGCGGGCGGCGTTTTTAAAACGCCGTCATACCGTTTGGTTCACGCTTTTCGTCAGCTTATCCGAAACTGTGTTTGGGTTTTTAAACTAAACGCAGGCCGCGGGCCGACCCGCCCTGCGGCCGGCCC
>JXCR01134441.1:0-18284 GCA_002079205.1 Phalaenopsis hybrid cultivar
CTCCATTAGAGCCCTGTATTACTTGAGCAATATGTATACTTGCGTTGATAAGTGTGACTTTATATTTATTGAATATTTTATACACATCTTTATCAAATCTATAATCGTCATCAAGTTTTTGGTGTCATTGTCAGGGATTTAAATCTTCTAGCAGCAGTATCAAATTCTTGTATTTTTAAGCATATATAAAGTTGCTGTCAAGGTTTTGGCGCTGTTGCCGGGTATTTAAATTTTCTAGCAGCAGTATCAAATTCTTATATTTTTAAGCATATATAAAGTCGATGTCAAGTTTTTGGCGCCATTGCCATGGAGTAAAAATTATATTTTAAAAAAAATCAAAATTAGAGTAACAGACAAATTAAGACTATTAGAAAACTTTTACTTGAATTGCAACTTATTTTCATATTTAGTTAACTGTTTTTCTGTGGTACTGATTTCATTGATATACGTAAATTTGAACCTGAAAATCTTATACCCTACAATTCGGAATTAGAACGCACTGTTAGGAGAATTAAAAAANCATCAAGTTTTTGGCGTCATTGCCAGGGATTTAAATCTTCTAGCAGTAGTATCAAATTCTTGTATTTTTAAGCATATATAAAGTTGTTGTCAAGGTTTTGGCGCTGTTGCCGGGTATTTAAATTTTCTAGCAGCAGTATCAAATTCTTATATTTTTAAGCATATATAAAGTCGATGTCAAGTTTTTGGCGCCATTGCCATGGAGTAAAAACTATATTTAAAAAAAAATCAAAATTAGAGTAACAGACAAATTAGGACTATTAGAAAACTTTTACTTGAATTGTAACTTATTTTCATATTTAGTTAACTGTTTTTCTGTGTACTGATTTCAATTATATGCGTAAATTTGAACCTGAAAATCTTATACCCTACAATTCGGAATTAGAACGCACTGTTAGGAGAATTAAAAAANTTTAATTCTCCTTTTTAAACATCTATCATAGCTTTTCCAGCAGCTAAAAATGGTCTCCCTAAAATGATAGGTATTTCTTTCTCTTCCTCCATATCTAAAACAATGAAATCTACAGGAAAGATAAATTTATCAACTTTTACTAACACATCTTCTATAACTCCCTTAGGATATGTAACTGGTCGATCTACTAATTGAAGAGTTACAGAAGTAGGTGAGACTTCTCTTAATCCTAGTCTTTTGAAAATTGATAGAGGCATAAGATTAATGCTGGCTCCCAAGTCACATAAAGCTCTTCCATAAAAATTTTCACCGATAGCACAAAGTATAGTGAAACTACCAGGATCTTTTAATTTTTCAGGAAGCTTTTTCTGAATAATTGCACTACACTTTTTGCTAAGTGCGACAGTTTCGTTATCTGTGAAATTCATTTTCTTGTTCAGAATATCTTTCATAAATTTCACATAATTGGGCATCTGCTCTAAAGCCTCTACGAAGGGAATGTTTACCATTAACTTCTTAAGAATTTCTAAAAATTTGGAGAATTGTTTATTATGTTTGTGTTTCTTCAATCTTTAAGGAAACGGTGGTGGAGGTTTTTCCACAGTAATTTTTATTGGTGTAAATGGATACTCTAAGTCTGGGTACTCATTATCCTTTTCTTTTTCAGTATCCACTTTCTCTTTTTCAGTTTCTATTTCTTTTTGCACTCTTGTCTCCAATTCCTTTCCACTTTGTAATTGAATTGCTTTGATTTGTTCTTTTCCTTGATCTTTAGGATTTGGTTCCACAGTACTCGGAAAAGTTCCTAATGTTTGGTTACTAAGCGTAGTAGCGATGTGCCCTAATTGGTTTTCAATATTCTTAATAACAGCTCCTTGATTTTGTAATTGATTTCTTTGAATTTGTAATTGATTTCCTTGATTCTGCAACTATTGACCCATGTTTAATATCAATTCTTCCATAGAAAACTTCTTCTCCTTAATTTGAATGTTACTATTAAATCCTGAAGGATAAGAAGGTCTATAGTTAACATTTCCTTGGTTGGATTAATTTCCTAATGGGTTGTTTGCCCATTGTTGATATGTAGAAGAATTGTTATTCCAGTAAAAATTTGGATGATTCTTCCAACCTGGATTATAATAATTTGAATAAGGGTTGTTGGGTCTATTAATTGCGTTTAAAGTCTCATATGAAGGTTGAACATTCACAAATTGCCCAGATGAATTCTCTTCCATTGAGGTGTTGGAGAATAATTCATCCCATAATGATCTAATTTCCTTGATATTGCAGCAATCTGTGAAGCTAACATAGATATTGCATCAGAGTCATGGATACTAGCTACTTTTTTAGGATTTACCCTTTTAGAGGAAACATAGATATTGCATCAGAATCATGGATACTAACTACTCTTTTAGGATTTACCCGTTCAGAGCCATTGAAAATTGTTGGTAGTCATCTTTTCTATTACTGAATAAGCCTCATCAAAAGGTTTTGACATTAACGAACCACGAGCCGCAGCATCTAAATCGATCTAAGAGATCCCACTAATCCATTATAAAAATTTTGAATTATTAACCAATCTGGTAACAAATGATGAGGGCATATCCTAAGAAGATCTTTAAATCTCTCCCAAGCTTCATATATTGACTCTCCATCAATCTGACAGAACGATGTTATGTCATTTCTTAGTTTAGCAGTCTTTGATGGAGGAAAATATTTGGATAGAAATTTCTGTGACAGTTCTCCCCAAGTTCTAATAGATCCAGGTGCTAACAAGTTTAACCACATCTTCACCTTATCCCTCAGTGAAGAAGGAAAAAGTCTAAGCGTAACAACATCGTTTGAGACTCTGTCATATTTAAAAGTAGCACATAGTTCTAAAAAACTAGCGAGGTGTGATTCGGATCTTCATTTGGTGTACCTCCGAATTGATTGTTTTGTACCATTTGGATAATAGCAGGAGATCTTCATTTGGTGTACCTCCAAATTGATTGTTTTGTACTATTTGGATAATAGCAAGTTTACTATCATATTTAAAAGTAGCACATAGTTCTAAAAAACTAGCGAGGTGTAAGTTAGGATCTTCGTTGGTGTTCCTCTGAATTGATTATTTTGTACCATTTGGATAATATCAGGTTTAAGCTCAAATGAATTAGCAGCTANTACATCAAGATTTTGGATAGATAAGTGAATTTCATTTGCTGTAGGATTTGCATAATTTCGTAAGGGTCTAGGTTGGTGTTCATTTTCTATTCCTTGATTGTTCATGTTGTTTTCCATTGTATCACAATTTCTAGGTTTTCTTCTTAATCTTCTAACCTTTCTAACATTGCGTTCTAATTCTGAATCGTAAGGTATAAGATTTTCAGGTCTAAATTTGCGCATACAATTTGAAATCAGTACACAGTAATATAATTAACTAAATATAAAATTAAGTTGCAATTTAAGTAAAAAATTTTTGAAAATCCTAAATTGTCCGTTACTCTTATACTTCCCGGCAGCGGCGCCACAAAATTGACTGACTTTTTGTAAATTGACAAATACAAGAATTTGATGACTCTAATAGAAGATTTAATTTCCAGCAATGACATCCAAGGACTTGATCACGACTTTATAGATGTGTCTAATTTGAGTAAGAGGTATAAATATATTATTCAATAATGTTAAAGTCAAATTTGTCAATGTTAGTATACGTATCGCTCAAGTAATATAGGGCTCTAATGGAGTCCTAGATATCGATCCCACAGGAGGTAGTTTAGAATTATGGACTAAGACCTTAGAAAAGCAATACTTTAATCACAACAACGACGTTTAATTTGCTTATCTGTCACTAATAGGCTAGTTAAATCTATGAACTAAGATTTTATAAAAAGTAATACTTCAATTACAACAATGAAGTTCAATTTGCTTATCTGTCACTAATAGGCAATTGAAATAATTATGTAATTTTATCTATAAAATAACTAATGAAGGTATAATTGTGATATATAAGAAAGCATCCTTCTCCTTGTCAAGAAATTATAGTGAAATGGATAAAATGAATTAGTTTAATTTATATTGTGCCAAATAGGAGCATACCTATTCTTTACCCTTTGGTCCAGGCATTCAGTTCAAATTATATTGTGTCAAATAGGAGCATACCTATTCTTTACCCTTTGGTCCAGGCATAGGTTAAAATTATATTGTGCCAAATAGGAGCATACCTATTCTTTACCCTTTGGTCCAGGCATAAAGAATTTATATTGTGCCAAATAGGAGCATACATATTCTTTACCCTTTGGTCCAGGCATAAAGAACTTATTGTGCCATATTCTTTACCCTTTGGTCCAAGCATAAAGAACATTGACTAATCCTACACCTTGTCAAGAAATTATAGTGAATGGATAAAGTGAATCAGTTCAAATTATATTGTGCCAAATGATATATAAGAAAGCATCCTTCTCTTTGTCAAGAAATTATAGTGAATGGATAAAATGAATTAGTTCAATTTATATTATTGTCAAGAAATTATAGTGAATGGATAAAATGAATTAGTTCAATTTATATTGTGCCAATAGTTTCTCCCTGTCAAGAAATTATAGTGAATGGATAAAGTGAATTGGTTCAAATTATATTGTGCCAAATAGGCACCTATTCTTTACCCTTTGGTCCTGACATAAAGAACATTGACTAATCCTACGCTTGTTTACTGACTATTCTTTACCCTTTGGTCCAGGCATAAAAAACATTGACTAATCCTACACTTGTTTACTGAATCTGCGTGTTACCCTTTGGTCCAGGCATAAAGAACATTGATTAATCCTACGCTTGTTTACTGAATCTGCATCGGTCCAGGCATAACAAACATTGAACAATCCTATGCTTGGTTACTGATTCTGCAGCTAGGCGAATAAAGTGAATCAGTTCAAATTGTATTGTGCCAAATAGGAGCATACCTATTCTTTACCCTTTAAATTAGTTCAATTTATATTGTGCCAAATAGGAGCATACATATTCTTTACCCTTTGGTCCAGGTCAGTTCAAATTATATTGTGTCAAATAGGAGCATACCTATTCTTTACCCTTTGGTCCAGGCATAGGTTAAAATTATATTGTGCCAAATAGGAGCATACCTATTCTTTACCCTTTGGTCCAGGCATAAAGAATTTATATTGTGCCAAATAGGAGCATACATATTCTTTACCCTTTGGTCCAGGCATAAAGAACTTATTGTGCCAGGGCATAGTGAATTAGTTCAAATTATATTATGTCAAATAGGAGCATACCTATTCTTTACCCTTTGGTCCAGGCATAAAGAACATAATTTGTATTGTGCCAAATAGGAGCATACATATTCTTTACCCTTTGGTCCAGGCATAAAGAACATTTGAATTGTGCCAAATAGGAGCATACCTATTCTTTACCCTTTGGTCCAGGCATAAAGAACATTGACATATACTTGGTTACTGATTCTGCGGCTAGGCTGGGAGGATACAAGCTCTCACTTCAGAGCTCCCACGTTTTCCTCACCTGAAGGCTAACATCTACACATCAACACCCAAACGTTAAAATCAAATTGGAAATTTTAGTCTGTCACTCTAAAATCTCTAATTCTACGCCTGATAATATTATTTCCCTATTTATTTGCACCCAAATTCCAAGGGCTTTAACCTCCCTGAATCTTGGATGTAATCTTAACTTTAGTTGAAAAACTTAACATATTCTAACAAATCAATTGGACAGATTGAAAGTAAATTAAGATCGAAGTGAAAAGATCATCACAATTCTTAAACATTTTCGTGGCTTCACCAATTCAAATCACCATTTCACAAATCTCAAGATAAGGAGAAAATAATTGGCCAGATTGAAAGTAAATTAAGATTGAAGTGAAAAGATCATCACAATTTCTTAAACGCATGGCTTCACCAAGTCAAATCATCATTTCACAAATCTCAAGACAAGGAGAAAGACAGAGAAAACTACTCAGATCTCATGAGGAAAGTGCAGTAAAACTTGGAATTCATATATAAATTCAAAGTCATACAAACTATAAGAAATAAATAAACTTATCTCTAATTTCTCTCCAAGTAAACTCCTCAAAGTTCCTCTGAATCTCTTCTTATTCTTACAGCACACAGAATTTCTCTTCAAAATAGCAAGGAAGAAGAAATCTCTCACTTTCCCTTCACTCTAACAATCTCTCGAAGAATTCCTCACAATCTCTTCACTCTAAAGGAACCTTTCTAACCTCCAGGCCCCCTCTAGCGTTCTCTAGCGCTCTCTCCCGTTCTCTATTTTCAGCCAAAATGTTCTTTTAAAGTTGTGGATGAGCTTTCCCAAGAGTTGCCTAAGCATCACTTCCAAATTTGGCCTTATCCGAAGCTTGAGTAGGCATAATCGTCGATCTAGCCGTCAGCAGCCTCGAGGGCGCCGTTGGCGGGCTTCTAAAGAATTTTGTTCTGTAGTCTTTGGAAAAACTCACCATCGGCGGGGTCGAGGGCGCCGTCAGCGGCCTAGTTCAATTCTCCACATTTTGGTCATTTTCGCTCCAAATTCGCTCTTTTTTGCATCTTTTTGCTCCAATGACCCTAATTCATCATTCCCTACAACAAAACATCAAAAATCTTTCTTAAAATAACATTAAAAATAATATAAAATAGGTATGAAAATCTCAACATATTTTCCTTTGGTCACCTCTCGAGCTTCGACACTCTAGGGCTTCGACCCCTCTTAGGCTTTGGCGCTTTCAGGCCAGGCCTCCATGGATTCGGTACTCTCAAGCTTCATCCTCTTGGGCTTCGACACTTTTGGGCTTTGGCATTTTTAGGCATCGACATTTTTGGGCTTTGACACTCTTAGGCTTTGGCACTGCTGTACTTCAGTATTCTTGGACTTCGACACTTTCAGGCTTCGACAGTCTGAGGTGTCGGGACTTTCAGGCTTCGGTACTCTTAGCCTTCAACATTCTTAGGCTTCGACAAAACTTTGGATTTGACACTCTTGAGATTTAGCATTTTCAGGCTTTGACACTCTGAGGCTTCGACCCTGACTACATGAGGATTTTTTGTTTCGATAGTGTTATCAGTTTCTTGTTAGCAAATTGATGCTTCCTGATTGACCAAAGGAAAATATGTTGAGATTTTCATACCTATTTTACACTATTTTTTATGATATTGCACTTTAAAGAATGATATTTTTGATTTTTTTTTGCAGGAATGATGAATTAGAGTCATTGGAGGAAAAACATGCAAAAAGGAGCAAATTTGGAGCGAAAAGGACCAAAATGTGAAGATTTGAACTAGGGCACCAACGACAAGCCCAATTGCTCCGACGACAGACTTTTCCCGAAACTCCAGATTTAATTCACTTAGAAGGCTCGTTGACGGTGCCCTCAAGGCCGCCGACGGCGAGCTCGGTGGTTATGTCCAACAATACATTCAATGAGGATGAATTTTGGAGGGATGCTTAGGCAACTCTTAGGAAAACTCATCCACATCTTTAAAGAGATGACTTTGGCCAAAAATAGAGAACGGAGGCTCCAAATTGAAGTGTGAAAAAGTGTTGAGAGTCTAAATTGTGAGGAATTCTTCGAGAGATTGTAAGAGTGGAGGGAAAGTGAAAGATTTCTTCCTCCTTGCCGCTTCAAAGAAGAATTTTGTGTTCTGTAAAGAAAGGAAGAGATTTAGAGGAACTCCACGGAGTTTTCTTGGGGAGAAATTAGAGATAAGTTTATTTATTATTTTAGTTTGAATGACTTTGATTTTATATATGAATTCTAAGTTTTGTTGTGTTTTCCCCACGAGATCTGAGTAGTTTTTTCTGTCTTTCTCTTTGTCTTGAGATTTGTGAAAATGGTGATTTGAATTGGTTGAGCCACGAAAATATTAAAAAAATTGTGATAATCTTTTCACTTCGATCTTAATTTACTTTCAATTTGGCCAATTGATTTGTTAAAATATGTTGGTTTTACCCTAAAGTGAAGATTACATCCAAGATTCAGGGAGGTCAAAGCCCTTGGAAGTTTTTTTCCAAGATTCAGGGAGGTCAAAGCCCTTGGAAGTTGGGTGAAAATAAAAAAGGAAATAAAATTATCAGGCGTAGGATTAGAGTTTTTAGAGTGACAGACTAAAATCCTTAATTCGATCCTATCATTTGGGTGCTGAAGTGTAGATGTTAGCCATCAGGCGAGGGAAACGTGGGAGCTCCAAAGTGAGAGCCGGTATCATCCCAGCCTAGCCACAGATTCAATAAACAAGCATAGGGTTAGTCAATGTTCTTTATGCCTAGACCAAAGGGTAAAGAATCTGTATGCTCCTATTTGGCACAATATAATTTGAACTAATTCACTTTATCGATTTACTATAATTTTTTGACAAGGAGAAGGATGCTTTCTTATATATTAAATATCACAATAAAAACCTCATTAGTATATTTAGTTATTTAATAGTTTTTAAATTGCATATTTATTTCAATTGCATATTAGTGACATATAAGCAAATTGAAATCCTTTTTTGTGATTAAAGTATTGTTTTTCTAAAGTCTTAGTTTGTAGTTCTAATATTACTCCATGGGATTGATATCTAGGACTCCATTACAGCTCTATATTACTTGAGTGATACATATACTTGCGTTGATAAGTGTGACTTTACAATTATTGAATATTCTATACATACACCTTTATCAAATCTATAATTGTTATTAAGTTCTGGTACAATTGCTGAGGAATTAAATTTTTTAGCAGCAGTATTAATTACTTATATTTTTAAGCATATGTAAAGTTGAGGTCATTGGTCCACTAGACTGGATATCGCATTATGGGCTTACAGGACTGCTTATAAAACTCTTATTGGAATGACTCCTTAAAGAATGATTTTTGGAAAGACTTGTCACTTACCAGTAGAATTGGAGCATAAAGCATATTGAGCGATTAATGAATTCAAAGAATTTATTTATAATATAAAGATGCTTGTAAGAAGAGATTGTTACAACTAAATGAATTGGAAGAATTAAGAAATGAATCTTGGTAAGAAGAGATTGTTACAATTAAAAAATTGGAAGAATTAAGAAATGAGTCTTATGATAACGATAAAATTTATAAGGTGGAACTAAAGTTATGGCATGATCGGAAGATTAATAAGAAGAACTTTGAACCAAGACAAGAAATTTTTCTTTACAATACTAGGCTGAAGTTTTTCCCTGGGAAATTGAAGTCTCGTTGGTTAGGATCCTTTACTGTGACTCAAGTTTGTACTTACGGAGCTGTTGAAATTGAAGATCAAAATACTAGAAATAGATTTAAAGTAAATGGATACAGATTAAAACCATATTTTGAGGGTAAAAGACAAATTTTTAAAGAGATTTTAATGTTCAATCAACCTGAATAAACCTGAATAGGTCTGACTGACAACGTTAAACCAAGTGCTTTATTGGAGGCAACCCATAATTATCTTTATTTTTATTACGATTATAATAGTTTTTATTTGAAATTTTTGTTAGTTTGTGATAGTATTGAACTATACTACTCTTATTTACCCTTGAATCATCATAAAAATTGGATCCATAAAGAAAAATTGGAACACATTAAGACCAGAGCGAAACTAGGAAAATAAATACTAAAGGCTTGTCGACGGTGCCCTCGACGCCACCGACGGCGAGACGGGCGGGATGGCAGTTTCTGGAGTTTGAATGGCAATTTTTAAGCAGGTGTTACCCCTTTTAAACTCTGAAATTCAATTCATAAGTTCATTTTTCCTCCAAAAGCGAAGTGAAACTCCATCAAATTCATTCCTATGATGTCTAATTCCCCTGAAAATCCCAGAATGCAAGTGTTCAATTGGAGAAAGTTCATTAGTGCGGAAGCGCGGCGAATCTTCAACAAGGTACTGGCGAAGAAAAGATTAATGAAGGAATGAGGATTCGTAAATCAAGAATTGAATAACCCCTCGACAACAATTGAAGAGATGATAGTGCGGCGAAGATGACAAGTGTTGTCCTATACTACTGCCGCCATGGTTGTTCCTGTGGTGAAGGAATTTTATGCAAATTTGCATGGAATCAATGAGGGAGTCGTCTATGTGCGAGGTAGATGGATAACTTTTACTCCTACAAGGATCAATGAATTATATATGATTGAGAACGTTCATGTCTGCCTTTATTCCAACTTCGTCCCGACAAGAAACCAGATGAATGAGATCTACCAATATTTAACGGACAAGACTGAAGATTGGGAAATGAGAGAAAACAAGTATGTCAATTTTTCTGTAACACTGTTAAATGCCATTTTGAAANTCTGAAGATTGTTTAAATTTCTTTGAGTTAATAAAAGAAAAGCTAAACACAGCCCCTATAATAGTTTCACTTAACTGGGAGAAACTATTCGAACTGATGTACGATGCTAGTGATTATGCTATTGGAGTTGTTCTTGGACAAAAGTATGATAAGATTTTTAAAGTTATATACTACACTCTTAACGATGCTCAAATAACTACACTGTTACTGAAAAAGAGTTACTGACTATTGTGTATGTTTTTGACAAATTTAGATCTTATGTAATTGAGATTAAATGTGTTGTACACACTAACCACTATGTTATTAAATATCTGATACAGAAGAAGGATGTCAAACCAAGATTAATTAGATAGATACTTTTGATGCAAGAATTTGATTTTTTGGTTATTGATAGAAATTGAATTAATAATCAAATTGCTGATCATTTTTCGAGATTAGAATATCATGAATTATCTGACGCCGACAATGAAATTACGGACAGTTCCCCTGATGAACAACTCTATACTATTAACGAGTAAAAATATCATAGTATGCTGATATTGTTAATTATATTGTAAGTGATATTTTGCCACCTATGCCGACATTGCAACAGCAAAGAAAATTCATTCATGATGCGAAAATATATTTTTGGGATGAGCCTTATTTATATAAACAATGTAAGGATNTCTGAAAAGAAAAGATAAATAAATAGGATTGAAAGCAATCCAAATGAAAAAGAGAAAAGAAAGAAAAAAAATATGAGAGTGGGATAAGCTTGAGGATATGCCTAATCAAAAATTGGCTTCACTGGACCTATCTAAAGGGAAAACCTAAATACATTGCTGAACTTATATTTATGAAATAGATCTTTTACTAGTAGTATTCTCATGAAGTTCCTATCATCTGAATATTATTGCAACAAATAGTCATTCTTGAACTGAATAGAAGACTGAACTCTTAAACTTGATGATTAGATAATCTTGTGGCTACAGAGTTAATTTACTTGAATTTTTTTTGAAAATCTCACTATGGTATTTATCTAAATCAAACTTATAATATTTATGAATTGAAACTTTACTACAATAGATCATAACTTTATATAGTACTAAAATTACTTGAGGACAAATAATAGTTAAGTTTGGGGGATTTTGAGCAAAGGAAAACATGTTGAGATTTTCATACCTATTTTACACTGTTTTTGATAATATTGCACTTTAAAGAAAGATATTTTTGATGTTTTGTTGCGGGAATGATGAATTAGGGTCATTGGAGCAAAAAGATGCAAAAAAGAAAGAATTTGGAGCGAAAAGGACCAAAATGTGAAGGTTTGAACTAGGGCGCCGACGGCGAGCCCAACGGCGCTGACGACGGACTTTTCCCAAGTCTTCAAATTTAATTCACTTAGAAGACCCGTGGACGGCGCCCTCGAGGCCGTCGACGGTGAGCTCGGCGGTTATGTCCAACAATGCATTGGATGAGGACGAATTTTGGAGGGATGCTTAGGCAACTCTTGGGAAAACTCATCCACATCTTTAAAGAAAATACTTTGTCCGAAAATAAGAGAGTGGAGGCTCAAGAGTTAAGTGTCGGTGAAGCGAGGATCTCGATCGCTGATAATGCTTTGTGGTATCCCCCATAACTTTACCACGGTGCATAGAAAGAGTCGTGCAGCTTCAGGGTTTAGGGTTTAGGGTTTAGGGTTTAGGGTTGGGAAAGTGTAGAGAGTCTAAATTGTAAGAAATTCTTCGAGAGATTGTAAGAGTGGAGGGAAAGTTAGAGATTTCTTCCTCCTTGCCGCTTAGAAGAGGAATTCTGTGTGTTGTAAAGAAAGGAAGATATTCAGAGGAACTTCGAGGAGTTTTCTTGGGGAGAAATTATAGATAAATTTATTTACTTATTGTAGTTTGTATGATTTTGCTTTTATATATGAATTCTGAGTTTTGTTGTGTTTTCCCCATGAGTTCTGAGTATTTTTTTCTGTCTTTCTCCTTGTCTTTAGATTTGTGAAATGGTGATTTGAATTGGTTGAGCCATGAAAATGTTAAAGAAGTTGTGATGATCTTTCACTTCGATCTTAATTTACTTTCAATCTGGCCAATTGATTTGTTAAAATATGTTGAGTTTTACAACTAAAGTGAAGATTACATCCAAGATTCAGNCATTAGTGCGGAAGCGCGGCGAATCTTCAACAAGGTACTGGCGAAGAAAAGATTAATGAAGGAATGAGGATTCGTAAATCAAGAATTGAATAACCCCTCGACAACAATTGAAGAGATGATAGTGCGGCGAAGATGACAAGTGTTGTCCTATACTACTGCCGCCATGGTTGTTCCTGTGGTGAAGGAATTTTATGCAAATTTGCATGGAATCAATGAGGGAGTCGTCTATGTGCGAGGTAGATGGATAACTTTTACTCCTACAAGGATCAATGAATTATATATGATTGAGAACGTTCATGTCTGCCTTTATTCCAACTTCGTCCCGACAAGAAACCAGATGAATGAGATCTACCAATATTTAACGGACAAGACTGAAGATTGGGAAATGAGAGAAAACAAGTATGTCAATTTTTCTGTAACACTGTTAAATGCCATTTTGAAACACTGACACTTCTTCATTTCTGCAAAATTATTACCGACAATGAAGATCGGTAAAGTTTCTAAAGAAAGTGCTATTCTGAATTGCTGCATCCAAATGGGACTACCGATCGATATTGGATCAATAATTGTGAAGTCTGTTTTGGGCCTGATCGTTCATGGATAAACTTATGGGCTTGGACATCCTTCCAAAATTTTCTTACTTTGTTGTCAATTCTAAGTATCCTATGAAAATTGGGAAAATGTACTTCTACCTTGAAAGCCTTTGGACCCAACTGAGAGAATCCCAACCTATGAAGATGAAAATGACATGACTATTATGGTGGATCAATCGTCTCAGAATTCTCTGCCTATCCAACCTTTAGTTCCGGACAAGACTTTGGTGATCCTGCATAGAATCAAGAAATTGGAGAAGGAAGTACAAAATATCATGAATGCAATTAATAATATCTCTAATTTCTTCGATCATCTAGACTGGATGATGAAAGAACATTTTTCTCACTCTAAACATATAGAAGATAGTTTGATACGGCTGATGAGGAGGATGAAATTGATAGAAGAGGATTCTACTGAAGAATTTCCATATCAACCCTTCCATAACCTCTTTGTACATGTGTAATTAATGGGTAATCTTAGAGGAGAATCTATTACTGAATCTGAAGAATAGTAGATTTATATTGCTACCTGTCCGTCTATGTATGTAATTTGATTTGAACTTTGTATTTCCTTTTTTTAAGTTATGTTTTTAGATCTCTATATAGTTGAGACTAAGCATAAGATGTTTTGTTTTCAGCATTTTGAGTGTTGTGGCTTGGATTTCGACGCTGAATTAATTTATTAAGGTTGAGAAAATACCAAACTTAGATGTGTTGTGTAATGTATATTGTAACTCTTGGAATTTATATATAATTGTGATGTTTTGTGCTGTGAAAGTTTATTTGTGATAATTACATCATTTAATAACTTAAAATTATTTCTATGATGATTGAACGAATGTCGTTGAGGCTGGAAATTGATCAAGATCGCTAAAATCCAGGAATTGAACCATTTCAATAGAGCCTGCCGACGGTACCCTTGACGCCGTCGACGGCGGACTTTTTTCGAGACTTAGGACATAATTTTAATAGAGTGCGCGGACGGCGCCGAAGACCCCGCCAACGGCGAGATCCAAAAAAAACACCTTTAACCGCGATTTTGACCAGTCAACCGCCACTATTCATCATCCCCTTCCTCTGTAAAATGTGATTTTTGACCTAGGGCTTGAGAGATCTTGGATTGGGAGGTGATTTCAAGGCATTTAGACACCGGATTTGATCATCTCTTGGTAAGAGCTTCACTCCAAACTAAAAATATTTGATTTTCACCATGAATTTCTTCCACATTGAAAGAATCCGAAAAATTTGAGAATATAAAGAAAATATTGGGAAAAAATTCATGGAACTTAGTGTTGAACCCTTAGAATTACTCTTGGAAGCCATTATTTGCATATTTGAAGTATATTTTAGAATTTTTCTATAATTTGATTAGATTGAAATGTCTCCACGACAAAAGAGACGACTCGAGTTCGATGAGTCTCGCTTTGTCAATGTGAAGGCTCAATCGAGGTTTACTTCAATATTTGAAGGAAAGAAGGGTATAAAAGATCGAGTTTTTGAGAGTCCGGGAGGAGAAATTGAACGAGTTATTACCGAGTAGAGGTGGGAAAACTTTTGTTACACCACCAATAAAGCTGCTGCAAATATTGTAAAAGAGTTTTATGCCAACGTGTTCTATTCTGAGGACAGAATCGTTTAAGAGCGGGGATTTTCTGTTGAATTTAATGTCGCCCACATTAAAACCTTTTACGAAGTCCCAGACTCTTATAATTGCCACTACGAAACTTTCAGTACTATGGAAGGCCCCCTAAATGATATGATCAACTTTTTCACTGATGGGAAAGGAACGTGGAAGATTAAACAACGAGAACAGGTAAATTTTTCTGCTTCCATGCTGAATGCCACCTCTAAGGCGTGGCACTATTTCATTTCCTCACTCGTTACTGACTTATCACCATAGTGAGGTAACAAGAGATAGAGCTATTCTGAATTTCTATATTCAGAATAATAGAAATATAAATGTGGGGACCTATCACCATAGTGAGGTAACTAGAGATAGAGCATCTAAATTTTTGTATTCAAAATAGTAAAACTATAAATGTGGGGAGAATAATTCTTAAGAATATATTCAATTTTTGTATTTAGAATAATAAAAGTATAAATGTGGGGAGAATCATGTTTAAGAATATATTGACTATGGCAAGGAGTGAAACAAGTGGAGGTCTAGGAGATCCTGACCTCATTTATGCATTTTGCCAACTTTCTGGAGTAGAAGCTGGAGATGATGAGGAATGGGTTTACCCTACAAAACCCATTAGTAAAGTTAATTTGAAGACTTATGAATCCCATGAAAAATAGAGAACTGGGAGTAGGAGTCAAAAATCTTCTACTAGTAGAGATGTCCCCTCTACAAGTTATGACCTTTCACCTTCTAGTTCCCCTACCCTAACTGACTTGATGATGGAGTTGACCTTGAAGCGAAAAAGTATAGAGTTAATAAATGAAAGGATTGGAGGTTTAGAACATCAACATGATTATGACAATGAGTACCTTCAAAGGCATTCAAATTTTGAGATAGCTTACTACGAAGCTCAGGCCCGACACTACAGAGGTNCTTTCCATAGTCAATATGTTCTTAAAAATAATTCTCCCCACATTTATAGTTCTATTATTCTAAATACAGAAATTTAGAATAGCTCTATCTCTAGTTATCTCACTATGGTGATAAGTCGGTAACAGAGTAGAGGAAATGAAATAGTGCCACACTTTAGAGGTGGCATTCAGCATGGAAGCAAAAAAGTTTACTCGTTCTCGTTGTTTAGTCTTCCACTTTCCTTTCCCATCAGTGAGAAAGTTGATCACCTTATTTAGGGGCCCTTCCATTGTACTAAAGGATTCATAGTGGCAGCTATAAGAGTCAGGGACTTCGTAAAAGGTGTTGATGCGGGCGGCGGTAAATTCCACAGGAAATCCACGCACTTGCACAGTTCCATCTTCTGAATAGGTTACATTGGCGTAGAATTCTTTCACCACATTCGCATCAGCTTTATTGGTGGTGTAACAAAAGTTTTCCCACCTCCGCTCGGCAATAACCCGTTCAATTTCTCCACCCGGACTCTCGAAAACTCAAACTTGTATACACTTTTTTCCTTTAAACACTGAAGTAAATCGGGTTTGAACCATCGCATTGACGAAGCGAGACTCGTCAAACTCAACTCGTCTCTTTTGTCGTGGAGCCATTTTAATCTAATCAAATCAAAGAAAAATTTCAAATTATACTTGAATTATGCAAATCATGGCTTCCTATGGTAATTCAAAAAGTTCAACATTAAGATCCATGAATTTCTTCCCAAATTTTCTTCACATTCACAAAATTTTCGGATCTCCTCAATGTAAAAAAAATACAGGGTGAAAATCAAATATTTTTAGCTTAGAGTGAAGCTCTTATCTAGAGAAGATCAAATTTGGTGTCAAAAAGTCTTGAAATTGCCTCCCAATCCATGATCTTTCAAGTCCTAGGTCGAAAATGGCATTTTTAATAGAAAGGGGATGATGAATAGTGGTGGTTGACCGGCCAAAATTGCGGTTAAAGGGGTATTTTTGCGAGCTCGCCGTCGACGGGGTTGATGGCGTCGTCGGCGCGCTCTGTTGAAATTGAACCTAAGTCTAGGGAAATTCCCACCATCGGCGGCATCGAGGGCGCCGTCGGCGGGCTCTATTCAAAATATTCAAATTCCGGATTTTTGCAATTTCGATCAATTTCAAGCTCATCGACATTCATTTAATCATTATAGACATAATTTTAAGTGACTAACTGATGTACATAGCACAAATAAACTTTCACAACACAAAACATCACATTTATATATAAATTCCGAGGGTACAATATACATTATATAACACACCTAAGTTTGGTATTTTCTCAACCTCAATACAATAATTCAGCGTCGCAATCCAAGCCACAACACTTAAAACGCTGAAAACAAAACATCCTATGCTTAGTCTCAATTATACAGAGATCTAAAAACATACATCCCAAGAAATGCAAACACAAAGTTCAAATCTAAACACACATAAACACAAAGGTAGCATAGTAAATTTACTACTCATCAGATTCCGTACTCGTTTCTCCTCTGAGATAACCCATTGATTGCACATGAACAAAGAGGTTGTAGAATGGTCGGAATGGAAATTCTTCAGCAGAATCCCCCTCTATCAGTTTCATCCTCCTCATCAGTCATATTAAACTATCTTCTAAATGCCCAGAATGATCGAAATGTTCTTTCATCCTCCAGTCTAAATGATCAAAGAAATCAGAGATATTATTAATTGTATTCATCACATTTTGTACCTCCTTCTCCAATTTCTTGATTTGGCGGAGAATCACCAGAGTTTTATCAGGAATTAAGGGTTGAACTGGCAGTGAATTCTGAGAAGATTAATCAACTATCATGGCCATGTCATTTTCATCTTCAAATGATGGGAATCTTTCAGTTGGGTCCAAAGGCTTCCAAGGTAGCAGTACATTTTCCCAATTTTCGTAGGATACTTGGGACTGGATGCAAAGTGAGAAAATTGTGGAAGGGTGTCCAAGCCCATAAGTTGATCCATGAATGATCAGGCTTAAAATCGACTTCACAATTATTGATCTAATATCAATTGGCAGTCCCCTTTGGATACAATAGTTCAAAATAACACTTTCCTTAGAAACTTTACCAACTTTCATTGTCGGTAACAGTTTCGCGGAAATGAAGAAGTGCTAGTGTAGAGACGGGATTCAGAAGTGTTGAAGAAAAACTAACATACCCGTTCTCTCTCATTTCTCATTCGTCAGTTTTGTCCGTTAAATACTGGTAAATTTCATTCATCTGGTTCCTTGTCGGGACGAAATTTAAATAGTGGCAGACAGGAATGTTCTCTATCATGTATAATTCATTGATTCGTGCAGGAGTAAAAGTGATCCACCTACCTCGCACATAAACAACTCCCTGGTTGATTCCATGCAAATTTACATAAAATTCTTTCACTACAGGGACAACCACAGCGGCGGTAGTGGAGCACAACACTTCCCATCTTCGCCGCACAATCATCTCTTCAATTGGTGTTGTGGGATTGTTCAGTCCTCGATTCACGAATCCTCATTCCTTGATCAATCTTTTCTTTGTCAGTAGTTTGTTGAAGATCCGCTGCGCTTCCGCACTAATAAACTTTCGCCGATTGAAAACTCGCATTCTGGAATTATCAAGGGGAATTGGAAGCCATAGGAATGCAATTGGTGGAGTTTCACTTTGTTTTTGGGGGAAAATATGAATGGGAATTGAATTTGGGAGTTTAAAAAGGTAACTCCCACCCAAAAACCATAAAAAACCGCCACTCAAGCACAAGAAACCGTCATCTCACCAGTCTCGCCGTCGG
>JXCR01134441.1:20302-62592 GCA_002079205.1 Phalaenopsis hybrid cultivar
GCAACAAAACTCGGAATTCATATATAAATTCAAAGTCATACAAACTATAACAAATAAATAAACTTATCTCTAATTTCTCGCCAAGTAAACTCCTCAAAGTTCTTCTGAATCTCTTCCTTTCTTTACAGCGCACAGAATTCCTCTTTGAAATAGCAAGGAAGAAGAAATCTCTCACTTTCCCTCCACTCTTACAATCCCTTCACTCTAATGGAACCTTTTTAACCTCCAGGCTCTCTCGAGCTCTCACCACCTCCTCTCCTTCTCTCTTTAAAGACGTGGATGAGTTTTCCCAAGATTTGCTTAAGCACCCCTCCAAAATTTGGCCTTATCCATTACACAAGTACACATAATAATCGATCTTACCGTCGGCGGCCTCGATGGCGCCATCGGCGTCCTTCTGAAAACTTTGTCCTGTAGCCTCGGGAAAAGCTCGCCGTCGATGGCGTCGTCGGTGCCCTAGTTCAAATCTCCACATTTTGGTCTTTTTTGCTCCAAATCCGCTCCTTTTTGCATCTTTTTGCTCCATTGACTCTAATTCATCATTCCTGCAACAAAACATCAAAAATATATTTTTTTAAAGTGCAATATCATCAAAAACAGTATAAAATAGGTATGTAAATCTCAACATATTTTCCTCTGGTCATACCAATGAAAAGGTATCAAATTTAGAAAATTTTGTAGAGCATATGTATGGATACATGAAGAGACATAGTGATTATGAGGGAGAATACAACTTAGTTGTGGAAAACCTCATGAGAGGCACTCAGGATGTTGTATTTCCTCAATACCCAAGATATCTACCATATGAGGCTACAACTACTTGGCATAGTGATGAGAGCGATGCAGAGGATGAGGATGATTAGTTTGGATCTATAGTTTTATTTGATTTTTAGTTAGTTTGTTGTTGTGAAAGGTGGATGGTGTGGTTATTCTATACTTTTTGTTACATTTTCAGTTATTAGTGTTGAGACTGTTAGTTTTTGTTGTGCTTTGTTTAGTAGACACTACTATGATGTATTTGTGTTTTTTTGAGTGGTTATTATGTATGTGTGGTAGTAATTATGTTAATTGTGTTTTTTTATTGTAGTTAGTTAGTTTGTGTTGAACTAAATTCTGGATCTTAGGAAGATTTACAATATAGCTAACTTTACTTAAAAGCTGCATGTTTAAAATTTTCAATTTACAACCAGATATTTTTCTGTATGTTGCAGTTGTTTATGTTTGATAGTGTGTTTGTTTGCTTTTAGTGTTTGTTTGTTTTTAGGTTATACTCCACTGCATAGAATTCCAAAGAATCTCTATATGTTAAGTAAATTAAAATTTGATCAATTTAATTTGTATTCCTGTTTTTAATTTTTGCACTTGTATATTTAGGATGTAAAAATTCCTATTAGCATGTTATTTTTAAATTTGCATTATTGTCAATATTTATATATGATGCTAAAATGTTTTATTTTATTAAAAATTTAAGTTTGGGAAGGGGGGATGAAAATTTTTCTAAAAACTTGAAATTTATTTGTTCTCAAATTTATTTCAAAAAAATTTGATTTTGATTTGAAGAAAAATGATCATGTATATGAAGTTATATTAGAGAAATAAAATTTTGAATATAGAAATGAGTAAGAGAATTTAATTAAAATTTACAGTAATGAAGATAAAATTATAGTTAAAAATTTTTAGTCTGGAAAATGATAATTATAGTGTAATTATCTTTAGTATGAGAAATTGTATTTTTGAAAATTTAGAAGATTTAGAATTTTACTTTCAAAACTTAAGTTTCTTTTATTGAAAGTAATTTTCAAAAACTATTTTTATGTTTTTAAATAAAGGAAATAGATCAACTCTTTGCTTTAGGAAAGAAAGAGTGAAATTCAAAATCATTAAAGACCTATCCAAATATAGTAATCCTTACCTGAGAAAAAGGAAAAAATGAAAAATAAAAAAGAAAAAAAAAGAGAAAAAGAAAAGAAAAATTGAAAAAAGGGAGGAGAAGCTCAAGGATTAGTGTCTAATAAAAAATTGTTTCCACATTTGGTCTTTCTAAAGTATAACACTTGAGAAACTCTTAAGCTTAAGGATATAATATAGTAAGAAAAATTATGCTTAATAAATTTTTTTTTTTAAGTGGAGAGGATAAAATGCCTAAACTCTATATTTGGAAAATCTACAATATTTCTATATTAGATAGAAACTCATATTTTCATATTTCTTAATATTAAAAATTCCTAAACTTTAAGTTAATCTCATTTACTAATGTTTTTTCAAAATTAGACTACTATATTTCTACATCAAAATTTTAGTAACTCCTAAATAAACTCATATACATCATCTACTTATTTAATTTTTAAAGAATTGAAAGGTCACTTGAGGACAAGTAACATTTTAAGTTTGGGGGATTTTGATACACCTAAAACTTATAGTATTTTTATACACATTTTTATATCTATTTTTGAGATATTGCACTTTAATGAAAGTATTTGTGTGTTTTTTTAAGTTACAATCAAATGGATGAAAAAGCTAAAAGGAATGAAAAAGGATCAAATTTTGAGCAAAAGTGATGAAGGTGCAAAAATAAACTAGGGCGCCTAAGCGTCAGAGAGTCGCGCCTAAGCGCTAGAAGTAGTTATTTGATGAATTATTGAATTTGAACAAATTTTTGAAGAAGTGTTTGAAGCAACCCTTGGTAAAAACCTGGGAAATAATCCATGGACACAAAAATTCATTCAATTAGCTTTTGAAAGGAGGAACTTCTAGAGTATTCATTGAATGGAGACACATTTTGAAGAGACACCAAGGCACCTTTTGGATTTTCATAAAAAAAAGACTTGGATCAACAAAGAAGGGGGTCAGCCATTAGACATCCATAGCCACCATTCATCTTAGTAATTGCCACCGCCACTGCCGCCCATCGCCGCCGCCGCCTGCCACTTTTCTTTTTATTTTGAGTGTTAGTTTGTATTGTGAGTGAAAGAAGAGAATTCAAAGGAACTTCAAGACAATTTGAGGAGAGGAATTGAGAAAATTATTTATCTTTGTGACTACATTTGGTTTTAATTTAGATTTTTTGTTTATGTGCATAATCTCTACTTTTAAACTCATGTGTAGTTGTGTTTTCTCTATAGATTTTGAGTAGTTTTTTTTTATTTTTTTTCCTTAAAATAATAATTAATTAAGTATTTAAAGGAATATGTGTGAACTATTAGACTTCAATGTTGGAAAAAGTTGTGATGATTTGAAACCTTTTACTTCATTTACTTCTTGATTTGGCCAATTAAGATGTTAATACCTGTTGTGAGAACATGTAAGATCTGAGATGGTATTGTCTGAGTCAACAAATGGTTAGAATCACATATTGATTTCATGAATGAGAATGTAGTTCATGGGGTTATGTGCAAATAAATAGGAAAATAAACTTTTCAAAGATGTAGAATTAGAGGACTTTAGCGCGACGGTCTAAAGCCCCCAATTTGATTTATAATTTTAGGTTTTGATACGAGATATTACCACCCAAGTGGAGGGAGAAGAAGGAATTCTAGAGTGAGAGATAGTATCCTCTACCTAACCGGTCTTCACGACTATTCAAACTATAGATTAACCGATGTTCTTTATAACATCTCTAGTAAGGGTAAAGAATATTATTGATCCTATTTGACACAACACATTTAGCATACTTCCACAACAGAATTTCTATACTTATTACTAATTAATGATAAAGAAAAAGATATTTTACTTCTATTACCTTCATCTTGCAAATTGTTAGTTAAGTTAATTAGTTGTTTACTTTATTTTTATAAAACAAGAATTACAAAAAGAATCAAATTTTCATTGCTATTATAACACCTTAAGTTTAGGTAAGAAATTTTTGTTAAGTAGATTTTTTTATCTAAAGTTTTTTAGCTTTCTAAAGTGCATATTGCAAAGTTTCTTTGTGGGTTCAATATTCATGACTTAATTAAAAAGTCCTATATTACTTGATAACTATACGTATACTTGCGTAGTATCCCATATTTAAATATTATAACTATATTCTTCTTTGCTTCATAGTTGAAAATTCACTTAGGCTTTGATTTGGATCAAGTTGTTGGCTTTGTTGCAAAGTAGTAATCACTATTAAGTAAATTAAGCATTTAATCACATATCTCGCATTTTACATCTATATAAAAAATTGGGACTAATAACAAAAAGAAATTGCTAAGTGCAGGAGTTCTCTAAACATAACAAACATACATAACAGTAGTTTATTATAAAAATCAGTTGTGCAGTAACAATAAATAATAAGCAGTATAAACAAACAAGCAGTGATAAATCCAAATCAAAATAAATCCATGAAAAAAGCTACCACACCTAAGAGTTCAGAACATCTAACAGTTTTAATAAATACATATAAAGAAACATAATACAAAACACTCATAACATAAATACTATTCCTCACCATCATCTACATCTGTCTCATCATCAGTCTTCTCATCCTCATCCATATGGCTCTGTGGTTAATAGTCCGGAAATGGAGGATTTGATGAAAACTGAACAACATGATCTCCTTGAAGAAAACTCATCAAAGATGTATTGAAACTCATATCATAATCATATTTGATTTTAAAATATCCTTGAACACAATCAACCTTATATTTGATATCATTCACTTTACATTGTAGATATGCAATATCAAGCAACAATTTCTGATAATCATTATGAAGATCATCCAGAGTAGCTAAAGATTGAGTTGCAGTACTTGAGGTCAATTTTTAGGAAGTGGAGGTAGAAGGAATATTTGAACTTCTACCCCTAGATCTCAATCCAGCATGCAATTCATATACATGTAAATTGGTCCTGCTAATTGATTTAAGAGGCTGTAATAGCTCTTCCCAATTCTCATATTCTACTCCCAATTTCTTACATAGAGTAAAAATCAGGGCAGGGTAACCTAAACCTCCAGTGGTTCCACCTCTAGAAGAAATAAGGATATTCTGATAAATTAGAGATCCAATATCTATAGTTTTCATTTGTTGAAAGCATAAGTTCAAGTATGCTCTCTCCTTAGTATCCTCACTAAGATGAATGGAAGGAAGAAGTCGTGCAAAAATGAAATTGTGTCATGCCTTGGAGGGTGCATTTAACATTGAGGCAGAGATGTTTACCTTATGGTCATTCATAACATTTCAAACACCCCTTCTGTCAGTTAGAAATTAAATCACCTCATCCAACAACTTCTCAGTAGGCTCAAATGAAGAGTAGTGATAGTCTGGAATATTTGGCAACCTGTAATGAGCATTGATGCGCTCAGGTGTAAACTTTACACTTCCTCCTCAAACATATACCTGGTCATCAGAGGCTTGTCAGAGGTTGGCATAAGATTCCCGAACAACAGATAAAACTGCTACAGTGGTGAAGTAACAGAAGATTTTCTAATGTTTGATTATAATCAAAATTTCAATAGCTCCTCTAGGATTGAAGAAAGCTCACTCTTAAATCAACTTTTTAGAAGTAAGAAGTTCATTGTATCTGTACTGAGCTTTCATTTTGAAGAATTTCTTAGAATCAAACACTTTAGTTTTAGGAGCCATAATCTATAAAAATTCAAGAAAAATTCCACATAAATTCTAAATAATATTCTTAAGCTCCCATCAAACTTTTTTCTAAGGTAAGAATCCTTCTACCATGGATTCTTCACTCATTTCTTCCATAAATCCAAAATTTTGGCACTTGAGCAATGTGAGATGAATCCATGGTGAAAATTAAAAAAATTTTGCATTAAAGTGAAGCTCTTACCTTAAGTACATCACCCTAAAAACTAAGATGGGAGAAGCCTTAGGAAATCCCCACACTCAAATTCATGAAAATCAAGAAGAATAAAATGTTGGTTTGAGCAAAAATCATGTTTTTAAGCCTGAACTGTCAGTTCAGCTAAACCGGTGCTTAGGCGCCAAATTCTGGCGTCTAAGCATGAGGTTCTTGGGTTTCTGGTGCCTAGGCACCAGTGCCCAAATTTTGATTTTTTTTTTATAAAATTTTAACAATGAGCAGTGCACAATAAGACACAACGAACCTTAGTAAGCAAAATTCAACTTTTTTAAGCATCTTCCAACATATAATTTTCAGAAACATCAAAAATCTCTTATATTCAAGTATAAATCCAATCTCCATACAAACACACATCATAATTCACTCACAATTTTTTAAACATAATTTATAAATTCAAACACAAATTACTAAGCTCATGAACAAACAAAATATTAGAAAGCCTACAAGCACACATCAAAGCTAATACTCTACTGAACCAACAACTTATAAACACATATCAAAGTTACTATGAAAAATCCATTACATATTATCATCAGCCTCTCTATCCACTTCTCTAACATCACCAAGCCACCAATGCTTGTAGATGTTATAGAAGGGATAGTTTGGGAATTGCTCAGAATCTTTCTAAATCCAACAATTTTTCTTGTACATTTGGACTTGTGCATCATGGAGCACAGCAACATGATCTGACTGTTGTTTCATCTACCAATCCAAATGATTAAACTGATCAGTGATGTTATTGATCTTGTTGTGAATCACTGACATCTCTTTTTTTATCTTCCCTATTTCCTCTAAGATAGCATCCAAACAATCTTCACATTGAGGTCGTGATTATGTGGAAGGGAGAAAAAAGACTGATCCATATAAGAACTTCCTCCATGTGCGACAAAAATATTGATGTTGTCACACATCAAGATAAACTGGTCCATGGGTTTCCAGAGAAGAAGTATATTTTCCCAACTTTCATAAGAAACTTGGCTTGATTACAAATTAAAAAAATAACAATAGGGTGTCCAAGCCCAGTTATATATCCATTTAGTGCAACTTCAATAATATATTTATAAATAAGTGCTCGCACATCAATAAGACTTCCAGTCTGAATACATTAATTGAGGATTACACTTTCTTTCATTACTTCCTTTATGTTTATGGTAAGAAGAAACTTGGAAAAATGAAAAAAGTGTCAAAGCTTAGATGATGAATTTAACCTTACAGCAGGGAAACTAACCTTGAAATTACTTCTTCATTTCCAATGTTCTTCACTATCCGTCAGGAATCTAAAGATGTTATTCAGATTGTCTCTAGCTGAAGTGAAGTTAGAAAATTCGCAAATTGGTACGTCATCCACCAAGAAGAACTCTTTTATCTTTGAAGGGGTAAAAGTATAAACTTACTTGGAACATAGGCCAATCTATGATTTAATCCATGAAGATTTGAATAAAATTCCTTCATGGTAGAGATAACAACAGCGACAGTGGTGTAGCAAAACACTTCCCATCGCCTCTGTGCAATAATTACCTCTACCTGACCTCCAGTCATGATTAATCCTCCCTCTAATCAATTTCTTCTTTATCAGAGTTCTATCATGAAGCCTTTGTACATCATTTCTTATGAACTTCTTCCAATCAAAATCTCCATGAGTTGAACTTGACAAAGCATTGAAATCCATGAATCTTGAAATGTGATGAAATTTCAAAACTTCCCTCGCTCCCAAAACCCTTTAATTGATGAAGAACAAAATGAAATGAAGGTTTTGGGGGTTTTTAATGGAAAAACCTGTCAAATAAAATTGAATAACTGAAGTTTTGGATGGTTATGTAACTGCGGCGCCAAGGCGCCAGGTTTTCTGTGTGATGGTGCCTAGGCGCCAGTGCACACTTGAACACCAGTTTGCCTTAGGTCCAAATACATGACCTAACCTCTCCAAGGTATTGAATTATAGTGTTTTAAGTAGTACATAACATGTGCAACTTTTAAACACAAAATACAATCAAGCAAATACACACAATCAAATCTCAACAAACTGAACTTAATCCATCCTAATAACTATGTGTTGCCTCCCACAAAGCTCTTGGTTTAACGTCGTCAGCTCGACATATCCATTACTTACTCAGGTTGACCCAACATCAGGATTTCATTAAATATATGACTACTTCCATTAAAGTAAGGTTTCAACCTATGTCCATTTACTTTGAAAATTCTATCATTTTTCGGAACCTAGATATCCACAACACCATAAGAGTATACTTTCACCACAATGAATGGCCCCATCCACCTGGACTTTAGTTTCCCATAAAATAATTTCAATCTAGAATTGTACAACAAAAATTCTTATCCAGGTTCTAAATCCTTTCTTTAAATCTTTTTATCATGCCCTAACTTTATCTTTTATTTATAAATCTTCATAATTTAATAAGATTCATTTTTTATCTCCTCAAGCCGATTCAATTGCAATAGTCATTTCTCACCAGCATCTTTCAAATTATAATTAAATTCTTTGATAGCCCAATAAAATTTATGCTCTAGTTCTACTGGTAAGTGGCAAACCTTTCCAAATTTAAGTTTATATGAGGTCATTCCTATATGAGATTTATATGTTGTCCTATAAGCCCATAATGCCCCATCCACTCTATTAGACCAATCCACCCTATTAGGATTTACACTCTTCTCCAAAATTCTTTTAATTTCAAAGTTGGATAATTCTGCTAGACCACTGGTCTGATGATGAAAAGCAGTGACAATCATATGTTTAATACGATATTTTTTACTAATGTTTCAATCTTCATATTCCTGAAATGACTTCCTTCATCTGTAATTATTACTCACTGCATCACAAATCTACGAAAAATATTTCTCTTTAAAAATTATGCAGCACTTTGAGCATCACAACGAGACAAAGTAACTGCTTCTATCTACCTTGAAACATAGTCCACTGCAACTAAAATGTATATATTTCTGAAGGATAGTATAAATGATCTTATAAAATCTAAACTCCAAACATAAAAAATTTCAACCTCTAAAGTAAAATTGAGTGACATTTCATTTCTTCTAAAAATATTACCTACACGCTGACATCGATCACATGTTTTAACATAAGTATTAACATCTCTAAATATTGTAGGCCAATAAAATCCATATTATAAAATTTTATATGCAGTTTTATCAATCCCAAAATTTCCCCTAAAATCAGAATCATGACGTCTTTGAATAATTTTCCGAGCTTCTTCCATAAGTACACATCTTTCAATAATTTGGTCCTTACATTGTTTATATAAATATGGGCATCCTAGAAGTAAGATTTTGCATCATGCATAAATTCTTCTGTTGTGAGTATGTCAAACCATAGAGTAAAATGTTACTAACTATGAAATTAACTATGTCAGCATACCACAAAATATGCCATTCAGTTACATCAAATAATTTTTCATATGGAAAATATTAATTGATTTCATTTTAAAGATTAACTAAATTTTTCTGTTCAAGTCTAGATAAATGATCAACAATTTGAATATCAGTTCCTTCATATCTACTACTTCAGAATCAAATTCTTGCATCAGAAGAACCCATCTGAATAACCTTTGTTTGCATCCTTCTTTAGTATCAAATATTAATAGCAGAGTGATCTGAAAGCACAATACATTTAGTTCCTATAAGATAATGCCTAAACTTGTCAAAGGCATATGCTATTGCTAATATTTCTTTTTCTGTAGTGGTATAATTAATTTGAGCTTCATTAAGAGTTTTACTAGCATAGTATATTACTTTGAAAAATTTATCATATTTTTGTACTAAAACAGTCCAATAGCATAATCACTAGCATCGCACATCAAATTAAATGATTTGCCCTAATTGGGTTAAACAATAATTGGAGTGATGATTAATTTTTCTTTTAACAATTCAAAGGCATTTAAGCACTCCTGATTAAAATCAAATAAAACATCTTTTCTAAAGTTGGCACAAAGGCTTAGTGGTTTTTAAAAAGTCTTTAATTAACTCTTGTATAAACTAACATGTCCTAAGAAACTTCAAACTCCTCTCACTGTAGTAGGGGGAGATAGTTTAACAATAACTTGAATTTTTTGCTGGATCTACTTCTATATTATTTTCTAAAATTTTATGTCCAAGTACAATTCCTCCTACAATCATAAATTGGTATTTCTTCCAATTGAGAATTAAATTTGTTTCTTCACAACATTTTAATACTTTTTCTAAATGATTTAAACATGACTCAAATGAAATATCAACCGCTAAAAGGTCGTCCATAAAAATTTTAATTCCTTTTTCAATTAAGTCGCAGAAAATGGACATCATGCACCTTTGAAAACATGTTGGTGCATTACATAATCCAAATGCATCCGTCTAAAAGCAAAAGTCTCGTAAGTACTAGTGAATGTCATTTTTTCTTGATCATTAAGAGCTATAAGAATTTGATAATAATCAGTATATCCATCCAAAAAGCAGAAATATCTATGCCCTGCTAGCATGTCTAACATTTGAACCTGAAAAGGTAAAGGAAAGTGATCTTTCCTTATGGCGAGATTTAATTTTTTATAATCAATGCAGATTCACCACTGAGTGACTTGTCAGTTTAGAACTAATTCATTTCTTTCATTAACAGATACAGTCACTTCCCCTTTCTTAAGAACACAATGGATCAGACTAACTCAAGCACTGTTCGAGATAGGATAAATAATTCCAACATCTAACCACTTTATAATTTCTTTCTTTACAACTTCTTTCATTATTATGTTCAGTAGTGCATGCAAATGGAAGGACTAATACCTTTAATATCAATTATCATCCATCCAAAAGCTTTCTTATAATTTTTAAAAATTTCCATTAATTTTTTTTCTTGATCTTCAGTTAGGCTTGAGGATATTATAACATGTAATGTAGATGAGTTCCCTATAAAAGTATACTTTAAATAAATAGGTAGAACCTTTGTCTCTGAGTCAGGAGGTGTTTTAATTGAAGGACTGAAAGATTTACTTTTTTCACTAGTGTCCAACAACTCAAAATTTTCCTGAACATAATTTGTATTCTCATTAATCTTTTCAATTATGTTATCTTTCATATCAATATCTTTTTTGTACTCTAGTTCTTGTCGTTCCATTTTATCTTCGTAATATTCCTTGAAATGTCTTTTACTTAGATGATTGATAAGTTCCATTCTGAGACATTCATCTCTTCCATTTGTTGGATATTTCATTAATTTTGATATAATAAATGTAACTTTCTGATTATTGACTCTCATGGTTAACTCACATTTTTGTACATCTATCATAGCTCTTCCAGTAGCACGAAAATGTCTCCCTAAAATGATTGAAATTTCTTTATCTTCCTTCATATCTAACTAATGAAATATACAGAAAAGATAAATTTATCCTCATTTACTAACACATCTTCTATAATTCCCTTTGGGTAAGTGATTGATCGATCAACTAACTAAAGATTTACAAATGTGGGAGAAATCTCTCATACGCCTAACCTTCAGAAAATTTAGTTTATACTAGCTTCTAAATCACATAGAGCTTTCCCTTAAAATCTATCTTCTATTGTACATGGAATAGTAAAGCTACCAAGATCTTTAAGTTTTTGAGTTATTTTTTTCAGAATTATCACGTTACACTCTTCACTAAGGTCAACAATCTCATTTTATATAAACTTTCTTTTATTGTTAAGAACATCCTTCAAAAACTTTATATAGCTCGACATCTGTTTGAGAGCTTCAACAAATGGTATATTATTAGTTAATTTCTTAAATATTTCCATAAACTTTGAAAATTGTTTATCCAACTACTGTTGTCGAAGTCTCTGAGAAAATGGAGGTGGTGGTCATTCTAAATGATCTTCATTGGAGAAATAGATTTTTCTAAGTTTTAAGGAATATCTTCATCAGACTTTTCAATTTCTCTTCTCTCAACTTCAATCTCTTTTTGAACTCTCATCTCCAATTCTCTTCCACTTCTTAGTTGAACAACTTTAACTTATTCTTTGTTCTGGTCTTTAGGATTAATTTTAGTATTACTACGAAGAATTCTCTGAGGCCAATTGCTAAGGGAAGTGGCAATTTGCCAAGTTGATTCTCAATATTTCTAATTGTAGCTCATTGACTTTGTAAATGTGTACCCATATGCAACATCACTTCTTCTTCTTCTTAAATTGTTGGTTACTGTTAAGTTGGTCTATAGTTAGTACTAGCCTGGTTGTTCCAGTTTCCTAATGGGTTTGCTTGAGTATTCCCCCATTGCTGGTTAGCACCACCAGAATTATTAGTCCAATTAAAGTTATGGTGGTTTTTTCAACTTGGGTTGTAATAATTAGAATAGGGGTTATTAGGTTTATTTTAAATTGCATTTAAATTCTTGATGTAGGAATGTTAGAATCAACCATTTTTCCTAATGAATTTTCATCAATAATTGGAGGTGTTTGAGATAATCTCATTATATATTGATCTATCTTTCTTGATATTGTAGCTGCTTGAGATGCTAACATAGAAATAACATCATAATCATGAACACTGGCTATTATTTTAAGATTTAACCTTTCAAAAGACTATTGAAAATTATTAGTACACCTTTCTTTAATTAAAAATATGCTTTGTCAAAAGGTTTTAACATTAATGAACCACCAGCAATAACATCTAAAATAGATCAAAGAGGTCCTACTAACCCATTATAAAATGTTTGAATTATTAACCGATAGGGCAAATAATTATATGGATACTTCCTAAGATGTTCTTTAAAGCATTCTCAAGCCTCATATATTGATTCCCCATCAAACTGACAAAAAGATGTGATATCATTTCTAAGCTTAGTAGTTTCTTAAGACGAAAAATATTTAGCCAAGAATTTATGTGTAAGTCACTCCACATTCTAATAGATCCAAGTCCTAATGAGTTCAACCACATTTTAACTTTATCCCTTAAGTAAAAAAAGTAAAAAGCTTAAGTCTAACAACATCATTAGAGACGCCATTATATTGAAATGTGGCACAATGTTCTAGAAAACTTGTAAGACGTAAGTTAGGATCTTTAGATGGAGTTCCCCCAAACTGGTTAATCTGTACCATCCGAATGATAGCAGTTCTTAACTCAACTGTGTTGGCTTCTAAGGCAAGAGTTTGTATACTTCGATGAATGTAATCTACCATAGGGTTATCATAATCTCTTAATGGTTTTTGTACATTCTCATCAATTTAATTTTCTAAATTATTACGTAAAGTATTTGTCATTTCTTGAAAATTGTGAAATTCTTTTTGTTTTCTAATTTTTATAATAGTTCGCTCTAACTCAGAATTGTAAGACATTAATCCTTCATATGGGGTACTGCGTAAATATACATATCATTTCAAGTAATATAGGGCTCTGATGGAGTCCTAAGTATAGATCCCACAGGGATACGCAAAACTCTTATACGATGACTTTAGTAAAAATCCTCTTTAAACTACAGTTAACTTATATAGGAAATGATAAAAAGTTTTTGTGTATTACCTAATTCTACATAATTAAAATGAATGTTAAGTATGCTAAGGAAATGCATAATGTAAATGCAAGACAATCTAAAAAGGTTAAAATGCAAAGTTACCACTAAGAAATTCTAAAATAATAATGTATAGAAGAGTTCAAATTTGTATAAAACATCCTTCCCCTTGTAATGAGTTTATAATCAGTGTAGGAATCTAATAAATTTAAATATAATTAATATATTATGCCAAATAGGAGCATACCTATTCTTTACCCTCTCTATAGTGCATAAAGAATATTGGATAATCAAGAGTTCAGTCTCTAAACTCATGGTTAGGCTGGGATGATACTAGTTGTCACTCTAGAGTTTCCACTTACCCCTCACTTGAAGGTTAACATCTTGCTTTAGTTTCCAAACATCTTGACCAAATTGGGAATTTTAGTTTGTCACTCTAAAGTTTCAAAGTTTATGCCCATTAAAACTTATTTTCCTATTTAATTGCACATAACCCCATGGACTACTTTCTTATACATAAGAATAAATGTGATTCTTACTATGTTAAGGAAATCATAGCCCTTTCAAGTCATTATATTTCACAAAAGATTTTAATAAATCAATTGACTATATCAATAAGTAGATTAAGCATAGAGTTTAAATCATCACAATTTATGGAATTAAAAGCATTTCTATTAAACTTCGTTCCTACACATATTATTCATCATTGTAGGGAGAAAGACAAAGAAAACTATTCAGATTTCGTGGTGAAGAAACAACACATGGAATTATAGATAAATATAAGTTTACAAAATAAGACTAGGTAAAATAAACAAAATACAAAACTTATCTCAAACTTCTTTCCAATAGAACCTTCTAGTTCCTTTGAATCACTCACTCTCCTTACAATTTCAGTCTAATCTCAATTAGAACTATAGTGAAGAAGATATCTATTACTTCTCCTCTTCTCCTCCAAATCTAAGTAAGCCTTCAAGACTTTCTCTCTCTCCAAGAAGACTCTCTTCTCTCTAAGAAGACTCCGTTTCTCTCTAAAAAATACTCTCTTTGGACTCTCTAGAAATCTCTTTAAATAGAGCTCTCAAAATCACCAAGAGATGCTTCAAGCACCCCTTCAAAATTTGTCCATGTTCATTGAACTATCTAGAAAAACCGTCTCTGGCGCCTAGGCTCCAGGTCAACATTAGTCATTTTGTTTCCTTTGACTCCAACCTGCTCTGTTTTTGTTCTATTTGCTCCACTTGCTACATTTAGTGTACCTACAACCAAAAACATAAAAAAATACATTTAATTAAAGCACAATATCATTAAAAATAAACATTAAATGTGCAAATAAAGGTAACATATTTTTGGCATGTCACTACTGTAGCTTCCCAGTATGGCCTACGTGGATAATTTTTGTCATTACGACCTTGCACTACAACCTTTTTGGCCAACTATTACTCTTGTAGTGACCTACTTCGACGTATGTGGCTGGTTACGGTAGGTTCCCATTACAGACTGTGTTACTAACAACTGTTTATTATCATTGCAAATTTCCACTGTAGCCTCAATTGTCAACTGATGCTCTTGTAACGACCATTATAACATACTTGTTTAGTTATTATCATAGATTCTCACTATAAACTATTTGGCTAATTATTACTTTAGATTTCCACTATATCCTATGTGGCTAACTGACACTTTTGCAATGACCCATATGGCTTATATGGTTAGTTTTGTTGACCTCACTTTTGTTAGGGCTCATTCGACCCATCTATATATAACCCTAACCGGGGTTATGCCTGGACCTCACCAGTGCAAGCTCAAGCCCTTAACCCTTAGTTGAGTGGATTTAGGGTTTTAACCTGGTGAGAACCTAAAATTAACCACCAGGGACTGGGAATGCCTTAGATGAACCCAATTTGACTACGGTAAATCAACTTGAAACTCTAAAGATTGTGTGTTTGTCATAGGTTCCATAACATAATATTGAACCCTAGGAACTTGCCTAAAAACCTTAAGACCACTGTTATCACCAAATTTACCTTAGGAGAGGGGTTTACCCAAATTGATCATTGGCCTCACCAGTGGCCTCCCAAACCCTACCAAAACCTAAAAATCAAACTAAAACCTTAATGTACCCTTTTGACCCCCAAATTTCAAGGGAACACTGAAATGGTCAAAAGGAATCAGACCTAACCCTAATTTAGTCAAAATTTGACCAAATTGGCCATTTCATCTTTCCAATCCAATCTCTAACCACATGGTTAACATTGGACCAATGGATAATAACATGGTCCAATGGTCAACCTTTGAATAAAATGGTCAACCCATGGTCAAATAGTCAACCTGTGAATCATATAGTCAACCCTTGATTTAATGGTCAACATAAGGGCATATGGTCAAATTTTAATTCTTCTAATCAATTAATTAATTAATTAGTTGAAAGAGAGAATTTAAGACCTATTAGGCTTAGGCTTAAATCCTAAAACCCCAGCCTAATGCTTAAAGTCCAAGGGTTTAACCCATAGTCCAAGCCCAAGGTCTAAGCCCATGGTCCATCCTTAAATGCTTCAGCCATAACCTAAGATAACCTGATATGATGACCCAAAACCTACTTATAATCCAAATAAAACCAAAATGAGAAAAGAGAATAAAAGAAATGACAAACGAAGTTATGCCTATCTACCCCTCCCCATTCTTGGCATCTAAGTCTAATTAAACCAAGTTCCTTCATGCTTGGGTCAAGGAAAACTTCTGTAAGCTCTCCTCAATGTGTCCAAGCCATGAATTTACTCTCTCTTCAACCATGGAGCTTTCAATGTCAGAACTTCCAAAGATTGTAATTGCCATCCTAATTCCTCTCCATGCTTCTCTAAACCTACCTGAGGAGTCACGAGAGCTCCCTCAGGCCACATTTAGCCTCTTCCTTACCCTACCATGACCATAATAAAGGCAAACTCCAGAGCCATGTAAGAAAAAAAGGTCTTCACACAGTCCCTAAAACCTTTGGCTCTCTAGATAAAAATCTTCCCCTTGGTCTAAGCAATTGAAACCCCCAACTTCCAAGCCTTATCCATGACCAAAAAACACTAATTTTCCAACCCACATCCATGAAAAATTTTGGTGAGACATAAACCCTACCAAAACTTCAAACTAAATCTCCCAAAAGCTTTGCTAAGCTTCACAAAGACATTCTCAATAAAAAATGAGCATCAGCGAGCCCTCTAACCTAGCTAAAGACCAAACTGAGCCACCTTTTGGCCTAGCTCATAGCCATAGACAATTGCATTTAAAATTGAGCCAAGGACAAGCTTTTTGAGGTCCAAGAAATCGTTTTTGTAAAGCCAAATTAAGGCCACAGCTCTTGGGATAAAGTATGGATCAAAAATTCTAAAAATTATCTCAGGTTTGTTCTTTTATGAAAGAGATGAACTCAACATGCTTGATTAACCATATAGATTTGTTCATCAAGGTTAGATGAAGCTTTAAGAAAAAAAAAACCCTGTGAGATTTCATGAAAATTTGAGAGAGAAATTACAATTTGATCACAAATAACCATATGTTAATCATCCTGTGGGTTCGATGAACCGATGTCGTCCATTTCCATGTATCAGAAATGGATGACTTCGATTAAGTCAAACTACCAAGCTATGCATACGAAGGGGGCTAAACTGCGAGCCACCTCACATGATAGAGTAGAAAGCATCATGAACCGGGAAAAGCCGCGTGGACATTCAGAGCTACCGAGGATGATGGGGTGCCACTTCAAATAAGTAGTTAATTAGGAATTTTTGAATTAATTAAATTCAGAAAACCCTAATGAACTTTAAAAATCATATCTTTGTCTAGAAAAATTATAAAAAATAAAATTAAAATACCTATGAACTCAGTGAACAGAGGAGAAAATAATAAAAATAAAGAATTAAAATAATCGACTTGTATTTAATTTTGATTAATTAAATACTATTGAGAGTATTTTAATTATTTAAAATTAAATATAAATCCAAAAATCATGAAATTTGCAGGGATTATTCCCCCCAATCTTGGAAACATTTCCTAATTTTTTCAAGGTTAAGTGATGTCCCTAAAATGAAAGGTAACCAATTTTCTACCAACTTTGTAATTATATTGAAAAAGTATCACAAAAAATCAGAAAATTAGAATTTAAAATGGGAATTGGCTAGGATATTTAGGGTAATAAATTTAAAATATAACATAACAATTTCCAGCCCTTAAAAAGTTAAAATAAAAATTTAGGAACCTTGGGGCAAAATTGTAAAATTTAAAAAATTACACTTTGGTCCAAATTGTTCCTAAAACTTGGTTTAAACCATTAAACCTTGATTTTATGGGATTAACATAATGGTTACTGACCCGACCCGCAATTATGCAGATGTTTATATTCTAAGAGATTTCCAAAAACTTAGCCCAAATTATATTTAGTGGCTAGTGTGAATAAATAAAATGATTTAGAAAAGAAATAATAAGCTTTCACACTATGGGTAATATGGAAGTATACGTACTGTTTCAAGTAATATAAGACTTTATTTAAATACAACACTATTGAACTCACAGGGATGTTGTAACTTTTTAATAATTACTTGGAAAAACATTTATCTAAATTGCTGATAAAAATGATAGAATGGTGTCGAAAAATTTGTAAAGGACTAAAACTAAATTTATGCAGAAAGTAAGAACAATGTTTAAGAGACTAATAAAGTATAAAAGAGTTTGAATATTAAGAAAAAAATTTTCCCCTTATCTTAATTAGTGTAGGATTTGAATGATTAAAAATATAAAATGATGTATTATGACAAATAAAATCATACATATTCTTTACCCCCTCTCGGTGCTAGCAAAGAACAACGAATAACCTAAAGTTTGTTCTAGGTTGTGTAGTAATGCTGAGTAGATTCTAGCCTCTCTCTTCTATATTACCCACTGTGTCAGGTCTGTATGACCTTCTAGGGACCCTTAGATCAAAACTCAAGACTGAATTGATAAGAGCATGTAGCCTGTCACCCTAGAAACATTAATTCAATACCCATCAAAACTTATCTCCGTATCTATTTGCACTTCCCATCGGACGATCGCGATGACTCTTTCTAAAGTTAAGTGTAGTCTCACTAGTTGGTGAAATCATAGCCCTCCCGGGTCATTATGTTTTGCAACAGATTTTAACCTCACAAGTAGCCAATTTGTACGGACAATGAAGAATCGGCGAAAATATCATCACAAATTTTCTAAAATAAAAAGAAAATTTTTAAATCATTCTCATCCCACATGATTAATTCTCATGTGCAAGGAGAAAGAAAGAAAACTACTCAAAATTAATGGAGATAAAACAAAAACACATGATTTGTATTGAAAGTCTAGTCTTAACAATGAAAACTCAAATACAAATACAAAGTATTTATCTTGTCTTATCCCAAAGAAATTCTTGAAGTTTCCTTCAAGCAATCTCCAAACTCTTCTTACACAAGACAAACTCTCTCAACTATGAACTCACGCACCCTCCTACACTCTCTAACTCTCTTAAAATTCTTCTAAAAGTCTCTAAAAGTCCTCCTTTTCCTTCAGCCATTGACCCTTTTTAATAGATCTCTGAAAGTAACCAAAGGTCACTTCAAGCATCCCTTCAAATTTCATCCAAATTCATTGTATCTTCGAGAGAAACCATTTATGGTGCTATGGCGCCACTCTGGAGCTCTATCGCGCCCATCACGTAGTATAGTTGGTGCTTTGGTGCTAAAAACTGGCGCTATGGTGTCATATGATGTTGTATTATTTTACTCCATTTTGCCCTCATTTTCTCTAAAGATCCATCTCTTATACCTGAAACCAAAAACATGCAAAATACCTTCCCTTAAAGTGCAATATCATAAAAAATGTGTGTAAAATGAACATTAAATATATATTAAAAATAGGTGATTTTAAGGTGTATCAATTCCCCCAAACTTAAACGTTACTTATCATCAAGTAACACTATTACTTTAAGAACTAAATTTGTTTAGTTGAGGTAGTGGGTTTACTTTTTAGATAACTAAAAAATTATTTTAGAAATTTTTTAGTCCAACTTAGAAGAATTTCTATTAAAGCTGGTATTATCTAAGGTATTAGAACATTTAGTATTAAATTTAGGAATACCGAGTTTCTATGTAATTATGACATAACTGAAATTTCTCCAAACTTTGGATTTTTAGAAAGGACATTAATTTCAGAATTTATGACATCTATATTGAAAATAATTTTTACTAATACTTTCACAATAAGCAGAGAATTGATCTTAAGTTTTCTTCCTTAGAAAAATTCAAGTGAAACTAATTTTTAAATAGGTACTATTCCTCAAACTTCTCCTCCCTTTTTCAAACTTTACTTTACTTTTCTTTTTCTTTTTCTTTCAGGATCATTTTAATCCTTAATTTTTTTGTTTTTTTTAGGTGAGGATTACTAGATTTGAATAGGACTTTAATGATTTTAAATTTCACTGCCCCTTCTTTAAATTAAAAACTTATTTTCTATATTTAACTTAAAATTTAGTGTCAGTTTTTATAAAAGAATTTTTATAGAATCTAGATTCTTTAAAAAATATTATTCAAACTTCAATTTTTCCTACTATAAATAGTAAAATCATTTCCCTACTATTTTCTAATAAATATCTTAGCTTTAGTTTCTTCCTTTTTACTAACTTATCTACTAAGTTATTCTATATCATTCCTAAAAATCAAAACTTTAGTATCCTAAAGATAACACCACATACCACAAATCATTTTAAAAGTAATTTCAAATTATATATAGGCTACTATGGATAAATAAAGTTAAGTTTTAAAAAATTTTCTCCCTTCCCCCTAAATTAAATTTTTTATTAATTTAAATTAATACAATTCATAAAAATATGAAGAAAGAGAAAATGTTTTGAAAGTTTTAAATAGGAGAATATATAGGTACAAGTAGTAATGACAGGTGCTGAGCCGTGGTAAATCTAATCAACATGTATAACCATATAAGCATAAAGTGTGAAGACTACTCTAACACACAGACAATATAAACTGGAGCAAAAAGAAGTCAGCAATTATACCATAAATAAAAAGGTGCAGTACAACAACCCAACAATCATGTAAACCTAAAAAAAACTAATCAAATTACAAAGACAACAATCCAACAATGATACATCAAGTAACTAATAAAGAAAATCCAAATATAAGATCTAAATTAAAGGAAAAACAATCTAATCATCCTCCTCATTATCATCATTAATATCAACATCCTGTTCCATCTCTCCACCACTCTCGTATGGAGAAAATCTGGGGCATGTAGGAAATTCAATTGAATGATCGTCCCTAAAAAATTTCATCATAGTCTCATTAAAGTAGCATCACAATCAACTCTCCTTTGCAAATACTCATCATTATCGTGCAAGTGTGCCTCTAATCCTTGCATCTGATTGTTTAAAAATAAGATATATCCTTATTGTATGAATAAATGCTCCAATACAGTGTCCAGAGTAGAAGTGCTAGAGGTGGAAGGTTTCGAGATTGAAGTAGATGGAATGTTTGAACCTCCACCCATGGACCCTGAACCAGTATGCTTTCTATACATTTTTAAATTAGCCTTTTTAATAGGCTTTAAAGATGGCAAGCTCTCCTTCTACGGATCTTATTTAACTCCAAGTTGTATACACATGGTAGAAATAAGATAAGGGTAACCCATACCTCTAGTTGTTCCTCCTTTAGAGGAAATGATCATATTAATATATATGAGAGAGCCAATATCTATAGGTTTTCTCATTTGAATATAGTAGTTCAAAGTGGCTCTCTCCCAGGTTACCTCGTTAAAATGGTTCGTTGGAATATGTCTAGCAAATATAAAATAATGCCAGATTCGAGAATGAATATTAAGCATTGAAAAAAAAAGTTTACTTGAAGTCCATTCTCGATCTTCCAAACTCTATGCCCGTCAGTCAAGAACCCAATAATTTCATGAAGCTCAACATTAGTTGGATTAAATTCTGAATAGAAGAAACTCGGAACACTGTGCAGTTGATAAAGACGATTTATTCTAATAGGATATATATCAAAGACGATTTATTCTAATAGGATATATATCAAAGTGTCCCCTAACAAACACCAAATCGTCAGATTCATCAGGGAGGTTTGCATAAAATTCTCAAATAACAAAAACAAATGCAACGGTAGTAAAATAATAGAAAGTTTCCCACTGTCGTTCAATAATCAAACACTCGACCATTCCTTCAGGATGAAGAAAACTACATTCTGCAATCAATTTGTTTGATTGCAGATCTCCATATCGATCGTGTGCTTTAGAACTTGCAAATAATTCCTTATCAAAAATAGCTTTTCCTCTTCCCTTTTTCATCTTAGGAGCCATGTATAACCTAATAAAATTTCAAGTTTAGTTTCAAAAGGCTCCAATAAAATCATTCCAAGAAAAATAAGCCTTCAACCATGGATTTCTCATTAGTTACTGCAAATTTTCAAATTTTTGGCCTAACCACAACGTGGAAGAAATCCATAATGAAATAAAAAATTTTCTATACCAAAATGTCGATTTTACATAAAGAAGAAGAAATCCAAAGTTTGAAACTTGAACTCCAAGACAATCGCTCACAAATCAAAGCCCTAGAGGAGAAAATTGTGAAATATAGGAGGAAGAAGATGAATCAGGAGAAGAAATGGTGAGAACAGACAGTCTTGGCGCTAAAAATTGTGATTTGGTTTGGTTCAGTGCTGTAGCGCTAATTCAGGCATGGTGGCGCCCAGCTTCATAGATGAATGGCGATATAGTGCTTAGTTGTATCTCTATGGCGCCAATGCACAACAACACAAATTTTTGAAATTTTTTTCATTTTCAAATGAGCATAGCAACCTAAGTTTAATGGACCCAAAAGTGGATGATTTAACCATATTTGATTTCACCATCTTTTTTTTTTCTTTTAAAATTCTCTAGTCTTCTTTTGTAATGGTTTGAGAGTTCAGATCAAATCACTCAGGGCATTCTAACACCAAGTACTAACAACACAAACCTAACACATTTTTTTTAATAATCATATGTCGTTACAAACAGACATAACATAGACTTATTTAAAAACAAATACAAACATAAAACACAAATTCAAAGTGTTAGAGTCACAACGACACACCATAAATTAGCACTCAATAATAATAGATTTTTCTCATAATTGTACATTTAAGAATAGTTGTGCTCAATATGGTACCCCACCTTTTCACCCTCCAAAAAGTTACAATCGAGCACATGGTAAAAAGGAGCATGAGGAAAATCTGAAGCAACTTTATCATCGATCAATTTGTTGTAGCTATACATACTCACCTGATAGTATTAGAAAAATATCATCTGGGTGAATTAAAGTTTCAACTACCACTCCAAGTGCTTGTACTGGTGGTACAAATCGTTCAACTTGTTATGCAGACGAGATAACTCTTCCTTAATCTTCCCCAATTTGTTTGTAATCCGCAACAATCTCAGCGCTAGGAATCTGTTGAACTAAGTTTGGACATCCTTATGCATAATCTTTTTGTCATTTGCACTTCCATTGCTCTCCATGGCTCTTGAGACAATGATTTCTAAGTTGGGATGAATCTTCCACTCCTTTCCCTTTTCTAGACAGCTTAGAAATGTTAAGAAAATGACTCCATTTTTATTCATGGCGGTTTAATAAAGAATAAGGGGGTAGAAAACTGTCAATTGGGAGGTTTAGGGAGTTATTTCGGTCGTGGTGCTGTGACGCCCGATCTGGCGCTATAGCGTCAATCCAAAATTCTCGAAAATCAATTTTTTTGGCCCCACATTAATTTAATCAATAAAATATTTTTTATGTTGCTTCAATCATGTAAGACTCAATATAACTTCATAAACTCATCATAAGAACAATCACTAATCAAATCAATTCAAATTGATAACATGAGTTGCTTCCCACGAAGCGCTTGGTTTATCGTCAGCTTGACTTATTCAATGTTTTAATCTGGTTGAACTAACATCAGGATCTCCTCAAATGTAGGACTATCTCCATTTATATGAGCTTTTAACTTGTGTCCATTTACCTTAATCATTCTCCCAGTTTTAGGATCTTCAATATCAATAAAACCATATGGATAAACTCTTACCACAATAAATGACCCTGACAATCTAGACTTAAGTTTTCCTGAAAATAATTTCAATCTTCTATTATATAATAAAACTTCTTATCCATACTCAAAATGCTTTTTCAAGATCCTCTGATCATGCCACATTTTCTATTTCTCCTTATAGATTTTAGCATTCTCATAAGATTCATTTCTTATTTAATCAAGCTCGATTAATTGCAATAATCGTTTCTTTCTAGCATCTTTCAAATTATAATTAAATTTTTTTATAGCCTAATAAGCTTTATGCTCTATTTTAACTGGTAAAGGACATGCTTTTCCATATATGAGCCGATATGATGACATTTCTATAGGAGTTTTACAAGCAGCCCTATATGCCCATAATACACCATCTAGCCTAACAAACCAATCTTTCCGGTAATGGTTAACAGTTTTTTTCAATATTCTTTTAATATCACGATTAGGTACTTCTACTAGACCATTATTCTAAGGATGATAAGATGTGGCAATTCTGTGCATAATTCCAAACTTTTAAGTTAATGTTTAAATCATTATATTCTTAAAATGACTCCCCCCATCTGTAATAATTACTCTCGGTATTTCAAATCTAGTAAAAATATTTTTCTTTAAAAATTTTGCAACACTCTTAGCATCACAACGGGGTAAAGCAGCAACTTCAATCCATTTAAAAATATATTCCACAGCTATCAAAATATATTTTTTTCAAAATGATAGTTTAAATGGCCCCATAAAATCTAAACCCCAAACATCCAAAATTTCAACTTCTAAACTAAAATTTAGGGACATTTCATTTCTTCTAGAAATATTATCTACTCTTTGATATTGATCACCAGTTTTTACATAATTATTAACATCCCTAAATAAAGTAGGCCAATAAAATCCAAATTGTAAAATTTTAATTGCAATTTTATCATCCCCAAAATGTCCCCAAGAATCTGATTTATGACATTTTTGCATAATTTCTCGGGTTTCTTCTATTGGTACACATCTTCAAATAACTAAGACTTTACATTGCTTATATAAATAAGGCTCATCCGAAAAGTAAAATTTTGAATCATGGATGAATTTTTTTATTTGATGGCTATCAAATATATAGGGTAAAATGTTACTAACTGAGTAGTTAACTATATTAGCATACCATGAAATTCAACATTCATTAATCGCATATAGTTGTTCATCAAAAAAAATTTCATTTACTAAACAGGGGCAGAATGACCATTTATCCAGAAACAGGTGCAAATAAGCTGTTATGAATAAGCTCTCCCAAACAACAAGCCAACTTATCCTGATAATCTACAGATTTTTAAATTGTCAAGATAATCTACTTATAAGTAGATTATAAAAAATCTGCACCTGCCCAAAATAGACCCTAATTATGGGTAGAAGTCGGGTAGCTATAAACTAATGTCATGCTTTTGAAGGTGCATTGAGCTTGGAGGATGAAAAATTTACCTTATGATAATTTTTTATTTTCCAAGCTCCTCTATCGTCAGTTAGATAAGCAATTATTTCATCCATTTGAGTGTTGTCAGGTGCGAAAATAAATGTGTAACAATCTTGAACATTTTCCAACTGATAAAATACATTAATTCTTTCTGAAGAAAAATCCACTTTTCATTCACGCATGAATAAAACGTAGTTAGATGAGTCAGGAAAGTTAACTTAAAATTCTTGCATAATAGAAATAACTGCTCAGCAGCACTATAACAAAATACTTCTTAGTTGCGCATAACAATTAAACATTTTATATCACCTTCCGAGTTAGTGAAAGCTCTCCGTGCTATAATATTTCTAGTATGAAGAATATTGTAATAAATATCTTGAGCCTTAACACTAACAAAATTCTTTCTATTACAAAAGCTCTTACTTGTTTCCTTTCCTCCTCTGGTTTTCGGAGTCATACTCTCCCGAGTTGTTTAATCTTTTCTCTTCCTACTTCAAGATTAAAAAACTCTAAAGACACCTTAGACTCCACACAAAAATATTGAGAAGAGGAGAAGTGAATTCCACAAGAAGGAGGGGACTCTAATATATCGACTCCAATTCGGGTGCATAGACGCTAAATTCTAGCACCATGGTGCCAGCTGAAATTTTGGCTATGGTGCCTAGGCGCCAGTTCTTGGAACCAAGATGCAAATTTCTGACAACTAGGCGTCAATGCATAAATTTGCACAACTTTGTCATAAGTTCAATTAATGTTAGAAACGGTGGAGCCTGGTCCACTATGCTTGGGTGGTTACTTTGTTTTGGAGAGTCACACCTTTTCACAAATAACCATTTAATTTCTCTTTTGTGAAGTGAAGCATCTCTTCTCTCCCTTTTATTCATGATAAAAGCTTTGGATGACTCTCCTTGGGTTTTGTAGTCACGCTTTGAGTTCTTCTTCGGTTTCTCAGGATAGAGGAAGGTTTCCTCGAGGCAGAGGAAGAGAAGTGCAAGGAGGAGCAATTCCTTGCGGCAGAAAGAAGAAGAAGGAAGAAGAAGAAGATTGTCCCAAGGCTTCTTCTTGGTGGCTTGTGGTAGAAGAGAAATTTGGTTTATTTTTCTTGTAAGTTCGTATTCTTCGGTGTATCTCGATGTAGAGTTTTCTTCGATGTATCTCAGTATAGAGAGAGAAGAATAGAGAGAGAAGAGAAAGAGCAATGAAGAGTGAGAGATTCCTCTTGTAATTCGAGGTGATCGACTGGTGTAAATTCCTCAAATAGTAAACTCCTCTGCAACTCCGTGGATGTAGGCAATTAGCCGAACCACGTAAATCTGTGTATTCTGCTGTGTTGTTCTTTTTTTGTGTGATTTTTCTCATTCTATTTTTCACTTCGTCGATAGTTCTCCTGTTTGATTTATATATATACCATATTAACTGGTATATCTAGATCTCACAACAACAACAACAACAACAACTGGTATCAAAGCATGGTTTTAGATCTGAGGAAGAATGATGACTGTAGATGAAGTGAAAGTTTCAGGTATCGAGAAGTTTGATGGCACAAACTTTGGTTATTAGAGAATGCAGATAGAGGATTATCTTTATGGGAAGAAACTCTATTTTCTGTTATTGGGGAAAAGACCTGAAAGGATGGATGAGGCTGAATGGAATTTGTTGGATCGACAAGTTCTGAGGGTTATTCTATTGACCTTATCGAGGTCTGTTGCACACATCGTTGTCAAGAAAAAGACAACTGTATATCTCATGGCAGCCTTATCATGTATGTATGAAAAACCATCGACGAATAACAATGTGCACTTGATGAAGAAGTTATTCAATTTGAAGATGATGGAAGGTGTTTCTGTTGCTCAACACCTGAATGTTCTCAATACTATTACAAATCAATTGTCATCTGTGGAAATTGATTTTGATGATGAGATATGTGCACTGATCTTGTTGGATTCATTGACAGATAGTTGGGAAGTCATGAGGATAGCAGTTAGCAGTTCTGCAGGTAAATCTAAACTGAAATACGATGATATTCGTGATTTGATTTTTGGCTAATGAAGTTTGTAGGAAAGATTCTGGCGAGGTCTCAAGTTCAAGTTCGACACTAAATGTTGATTTCAGAGGGAGATGACATGACATGAACTCAAGTATAGGGAGATCAAAATTAAAGTTTAGTAAGCAGGCAACCTATTGGAATTGTGGCAAGGAGGGTCACATAAAGAAGAACTGCAGGAATCCTAAAAAGATGGAGAATGATAGCGCAAATGTGGTATCTGAAGAATCACATGATGCACTATTGTTGGCAGTTCATTGTTCTGTTAAAGACTTGATATTGGATTCAGGGGCTTTGAATGTGGTAGGAAATCTAATAGAGGACACAGTGCAGGGCAGTGATGGAAGTGAAGAGGAAAGTGGGTCTGGGCCACCCATTCTTATTGTTCTACAGACAGATGTTGAAGAACCACAGAGCTATTAGAAATCTTGCAAGATGGAAGTTTGAGCAAGTGGGAGCTGGCAGAACTTCCATCAGGGAAGAAGACATCGCACAACAAGTGGGTGTACGAGGTGAAGACTGAGCGCGATGTCAGTAAGAGGTACAAGGTTAGACTTTTTGAAAAAGGCTTTCAGCAGAGGCAGGATGTTGCCCATGTAGTGGGAGCTATAAGAAGAGACAAGAGTGACCCAAGAAATAGCTTGGAGTTATAAAGCTATGTGGAGCCTGCTGATATGTTAACTAAGGGTGTTACTCTTGAGAAACTGAAGTTGTGGGTCTTCTGGAGTGAAAACAGAGGCTTTGAGTTACAGAGGTGGAGGATATATGTTGAAGAAAAAGGCGACACCGAGAGTGGAGGATATTAGTTTGTGGAAGGAGATGTTACAGCTTGTGTACCGGTCTCTAAGTGGAAGAATTGTTAGAAACGGTGGAGCCCGGTCCACTATACTTGGGTGGTTTCTTTGTTTTAGAGAGTCACACCTCTTCACAAATAACCACTCCCGCCTTCCTCTTTTGTGAAGTGAAGCATCTCTTCTCTCCCTCCAGTTCGTGATAAAAGCTTCATATGACTCTCCTTGGGTTTTGTAGTCACGCTTTAAGTTCTTCTTCGGTTTCCTTGGGATAGATGAAGGCTTCCTCGGGAGAGAGGAAGAGAAGTGCAAGGAGGAGCTGTTCCTTGCGGCAAAAGGAAGAAGAAGGAAGAAGGAAGAAGAAGAAGATTGTTCTCCATAGGCTTCTTCTTGGTGGCTTGTGGCAGAAGAGAAATTGGGTTTATTTCTCTTGTAAGTTTATCTTCGGCGGTATATCTCGGTGTATAGCTTTCTTCAATGTATCTCGGAATAGAGAGAGGACAGAGAGAGAAGAAGAGAGAGAGCAACGAAGAGTGATAGATTCCTCTTGTAAGTCGAGGTGATCGACCGGTGTAAATTCCTGAAGTAGTAAAATCCTTTGCAACTCCATGGACGTAGGCAATTAGCCGAAACACGTAAATCTGTGTGTTTCGCTGTGTTGTTCTTTTCTGGTGTGATTTTTTTCGTTCTATTTTTCAATTCGTCGATCATTCTCATGTTTAATTTATATATATACCACATCAACTGGTATATCTAGATATCGCAACAACAACAATTAATACATCCCGACCACATCTTAACCATTGACATAAGTGTTTTGTGCATCATCTTATCATTTAGGTCTCATTATCACACAATACTTTAAACATAACACACATCACAATAAAAAAACAATCTTAATCAAACCACATTGATAACTATATGTTTTCTCCTAAAAAAACACTTGGTTTAACGTTGTCAGTCTGACGTATCCAATGTTTTTCTTTGGATCCAACATCAGGACCTCATCTACATTTTAACCTTTAACATTTGATTCCTATGTTGATTTTAATCTCATCGCAAGGGGGAAATGATTTTTATTATATAAAAACTTTCCAAAGTTTAACCATTCTCTTTATATTAGATTTTTATTTAATTTAGTTAANGGTTTTCTCCCAAAAAAACACTTGGTTTAACATCGTCGGTCCGACGTATCCAATGTTTTACTTTGGATTCAACATCGAAACCTCATCTACATTTTAACCTTTAACATTTGATTCCTACGGTGATTTTAATCTCATCGCAAGGGGGAAATGATTTTTATTATATAAAAACTTTCCAAAATTTAACCATTCTCTTTATATTAGATTTTTATTTAATTTAGTTAACTTTAATTTTATAGTAAATTAGTAAATTTATGAAAACCAAACTTTTCGAAAATTCCAAACTAAGACTTGATAGTAGTAGACTAGAACTTATCCTAAGATATTTCTTACATCGTTTCTCTGTGGGATCGATGCAGGGGTTTTAAAGAAAGCTTTATATTACTTAAAACGATACGTCCACATACGTAGAAACCCTACTGTGTGAAATATAAATCAATTCTAAATTCTATATCATATCCATTTTGCACATTAGCCACCTAAAGAAACCATGTNATGGGATCGATGCGAGGGTTTCAAAGAAAACTTTATATTACTTAAAACGATACGTCTACTTGCGTAGAAACCCTACTGTGTGAAATATAAATCAATTCTAAATTTTATATCATATCCATTTTGCACATTAACCACCTAAAGAAACCATGCCAAGTGTTTCTCATGGAAACTAAATAACTGCATAATTGCGGATCAGGTCACTTAGCCGACTGACAACACCTACCATGGGCTTGCCAGTCCAGCTAATCGAGTCTTAGAGCAACCAGGCTCTGACTTCATATATAAAATACATATAATAACATGTATAACCCCTATTAAAATAGAGACACAAATGTAACTTCACATTAGGGGTGTAAACAAGTCAAGTCGAGCTCTAGCCAAGTCCTTATCAAGCTCGACTCGTCTGCCCAATTGTGAGCTCGAGAAAGGATCTTGCTTGAATGGCGAACTCCAGCTCAACTTGTAGTGGTAGCAGCCAGCTCGTATGCTTGAAGTAAAAATTCAATTTTTACTTGAGCTCACCGAAGATGATATTAATGGCCGAAGGATGAGGATGTAGCAATTGTTCACAAGAAATGCATCGAAATGACTAGCAGTAGACTAATCAAGCTGGTTCGAGAGCCAACGAGCCAAGTCAAAATGAGCTCGAGCATGAGCTCGTTTAATAAACGAGCTCAAGTTTGAGCTCAAGCTCATGGCTTGATAAACTCAGCTTGTGAGCTTGTTAACGAGTCGGCTCGATTCATTTACACCCCTATTATCATTTTCTCTATAAACAGGGGATCATTTTATGAATAAAGAGCTACATACTTTTTTTAAAATTATTGTTCATTAATCTCTCTCTCTCTCTCTCTTCCTCTCGTGCTTTACACTTTATTTCTTGGGTGTGGACAATTCAGAATTCAACACACACACACATATACACAGAAAGGCAATGAGGTTATACCAATTTAACTTGTTGCATTACTTCTCTTATGAACTTTATATGGTACCTGTTATTTCAATTAAAAAATTTAAATATATTGATTAACCATAACAATTGGCCCAATTTTGAATCAGATCATATTTTTAACATTTATAACACTTAATTCTTTTGTATTTACATATCTAACACGGACGCTTCAATTTTTTCTTATATGCCATCTTACCTTTGTATGAAAATATGTATCACTTTTTAAAAGTTCAAATGATGGCATTTTTATGTAATATGAAATATTTTGGGCAGTATAAATGTAAAAAATACGGTTTGGGTGTTATAGATGTAAATATATTGGAATTGTGTGATATTCATGTAAATGCCCCTTTTTAAAAGCCAAATATACTTTTTTTATGAAGATTTCTTGTCACCAAAATGTTCAATATGTAAATATAAAAGTTAAGGTTTTAAATATGTTAATTCATAATAATTATGTTATATGTATGTAAAATTGACTTCTTTTTTTTCCAAAAATTCTCTAAAGAATTATTCATCAAACATGAGCTCTCTTTTTTATGAAGCTGTTCTCAGCTCACCAGCTATTTCACCAATGCATGGAAATATGTATTTCAATTTTTAAAAGTTAAAATGGTGATATTGTTTATGTGATAAACAATTTGAGTGATATAATGTAAAAATACAGTTTGGCTTTTAAATATGTTAATACATTGAATTTGTGGGGTATGCGTGTAAAAGACCACTTTTGAAACGTCAATTGCACCTTCTCATGCATAATTTTATCACACCAATGTGTAAATTTTATAAAACTCTAAGGTGTTAGATATGAAAATTTGTAATAATTTTATTTAAATTTTACTTTTTTTTCCAAAAATTCTGCAGTAAATTACTCATCCAACATGGGAAAATTTTTCTGGACGTAGCTCTACTTACATACTCTATTAATATACCGCCACGTGTGTTACATCCCGGAGGTTATTTTGAGGATATTTAAGTGAAACAAGAGAGATTATTTCGAGGTTATTGAAGAGACTCACATATTCCACTTCAATAACCCTAAAATAACTCAGAAATAATCCCAAAATAACATCTGCAGTTCCATTTCAATAACCCTGAAATAACACCCCAGAGGTTATTTTAAAGTTAATCTTGAGTTATTTCGGAGTAATTGAAGTAAAATTGCACAGGTTTTTTCAAAGTTTGGGATTATTGCGGAGTCTACAGTTCTACTTTAATATTTTTTTAGGTGGGCTCGATATAGCACACATGACAGTATATTACTAGGAGTCCGCACGTAGAGCTACGTCTGGAGTCTGAATAGAATTTTTCCTCAAACATGAGCTCTTTTTTCTATATATAGCTGTTTGCTCACCCGCCATTCCATCAATGAACAAACAAGGAACAACATGATATTTACAACCATACTATATTACATTTTACTAATGAAGTCAGCTAACAAAAGATTGAATAATAGAAACATAATATTTACAAATGTAGCATAGAACCAGTGAGACATTAGAGCATGAACAAGATAATCACAAAAAAGCCAGTATTTACATTTTTCAAAGCCACCTTCAAAGTAATATGATCAGCAGCCTCTTATTTTTATGTTTCTGGCTTTGAATTACCATGAACCACACATCAACATGGTTGCAACTTCACAGGCGCCTTGAATATCCAGAACCACCACATTTCTTACAGAGGATAAGCCCTACAAAAATAAAACCCAATTCTGCTTACACAGCTAAAGATCAACAAGAACAACAAAGCCTTAATCCCACTACGTGGGGTCGGCTACATGAATCCTTTTTCTCCATTCATATTTTCATTTAGTTCTAATAAATTAAGATCATTTTTTATACAATAAGCCCAAGTACCTCTGCCTTTCTTAACATAAGACGAATCTAAAACATCTACTCTCCTAATCAGATCATCAGATGGTCGACGTTTAATGTGACCAAACCATCTAAGATAACTTTCTCTAATTTTATCCATCACAGAATCAAAGAAAAGTTCGGGAAAAAAAAAGTTTGTGTCTATCAGATCAATAAACATTCTAAGTGTATGCCACATTAGCTTAACTTGCTCCACTTCCATGCACATGAACACAGAGAAGTCTATAATCTCGTTCATAATCCAATTCTCTTCATCCAACAGCAAATGAGTTAGCTCTTGTGATTTCCTTGTTGACGATAATTAGTTGAGGTGGCAAGATTCATTAAAAAAAAGTTTTACTTTAAGCATCCACATATGCTCTAATAACTTAAGAAATTATATTATTCTAAATTCAATCTGATTATGACAACATCTCCGCTAATAACATCATCTTGCTACAAGCGATATTTTGTTCTTAGAGCAAACAAGCCATGCCTTGTGGGAATAAAGAAGGGAACAGGGTGGAAAAGAGGATAAACCTTTCTACAAAGATGGACGAGGCATTAAAAGCATGAGTCATGGGATACATTTTCATTTAAATATTGAAAAATTTGAATAAATATTTTGGAAGATCAATATGTAAATGAACAATCACAAATACTAATCTGCTCGTATTGCCAGTTCTTACTAAGTTGAGACTGATAATTCAGATTGACAGGATTAACTATCTACAAGACCAAGTGCCGATGCCTCTGCCTTACAGCCGAAAAAATATTACATCAGTACTACGCACGTAGAGGAACGTGCGTACCCAATGAAATCACGCCACGACATCCCGCGCGACGCACAAAAAAAAACGGCGCAGTAACACGGGGAATATGTGTTATTCATGTGTTATTGTGTTTTATTCATGTGTTATTGTATCCTGGGAATATTCCTGGTGTTATAATAACACAATAACACATGAATAACACATGAATAACACACAATAACACAAGAAATGTTATAATAATACAATAACACATCAATAACACATGAATAACACACAATAACACATGAATAACGCAAGAGAGAATATTCTCCCGTATTACTGCGTCTTTTTTTTCTCTGTCGAGAATATTTCTCGTGTTATTCAAGTGTTATTGTGTGTTATTCATGTGTTATTGTATCCTGAGAATATTCTTGGTGTTATAATAACACAATAACACATCAATAACACATGAATAACACGCAATAACATATGAATAACGTGCAATAACACATGAATAACACAGGAGGGAATATTCCCCGTGTTACTGCGCCGTTTTTTTTGCTCTGCCGCGCGAGATGTCGTGGCGTGTTTTGATTGGCTACGCACGTTATTTTTACGTGCGTAATACTGATGTAATATTTCTTCCTTACAGCTGGCTAGCCCGCTCTTTGATACACATTTGCTGTAAAGAAAGAAAGATTGGCTAGTCCTTGAAGGACATGTTTACATGAAATTTTCTACCAAGTATTCTTTCGTCTTCGGTTTAAACAGCTGAATATTCATTAAGATCAAGCTTTCCTGACAACAAATACAATAAAATTTTTTAATTTTCTTCAATTAAACATGAGAAAAATACCAGAGCAAATATAAGTATTAATATTACAATAAAAAATCAATTTCTCAGCATCAATATCAATATCTTTGCATGAGATAGAGTAAGGGAAATGTTAGAGAAAGATTTCTAATCCAAATTATAAAAAAACTCCCTTCATCATTTATAAAACAATGATCTTTTTTTCTCATTTATAATATAAAGTGTATATAAATTATATCCAATAAGATTTGAACATGTACTTTATACAGTATACAATGGATGCCCTTCATCCGCATTTCAAGGCTATTCATAAAAAGAAAAGATTATATTAACCCAAGGAAAACAATAAAAGTAGATGCATATCAAAATGGTCGATGTATTTCGATGTCATATTATAGTGCTAAATATAAAGGATATGTATTTGAGAAAAGTACTTAATATCATCATTTGGGGGAAAAAACTATACAAGAACAGAAATCTAATAGTACATGAATTAAAGTGCTTTGGGAAAAATATTAAATTGTAATTATCACTTTCTAAAAAAGCATATATAGCTCTTATTATAAATATCCTTCGCATAAATGTAAATACAAGCCTTCATCATTTTCTCTCTCTACATGGCATCATAGCTCTAGATTCGAGATTGAATTTTCAACCACTTTTAGCCTAAATCCTTAATTGCTTTTCCATAGTTGATAATTTCAACTAAAGTCAATCCTCATTAATTACGAAAACTAGACCAATCAAATCAAAATAGAACTTGGAGGGTTACAAACCTCATGTCGATTAAATGAAAGAAATTATCTACAATAGTCTAAGATTATGCATATAAAAATGGTTGATGTAATTAGTTGTCATATTATAGTGGTTAATATAAAGGACATGTATTTGAGGAACGTACTTAATATCATCATTTGAGGGAAAAAACTGTACAAGAATAGAAATCTAATAGTACATGACTTCAAGTGTCCCCGAGAAAAATATTAAATTGTCAATTTCTAAAAATGTATTTGTAGCTCTAATTATAAATATCCTTCGCATAAATGTAAATAAAAGAAAGTTGTCGTCATTTTCTCTTTCTCTACATGGTATCATGGCTCTAAGTTTGGGACCCAACTTTCAACCACTTCTAGCCTAATTCCTTTATTTCTTTTTCACATTTGATAATTTCAACTAAAGTCAGCCATCATTAATGACGAAAACTAGACCAACCAAATCAAAGAAGAGCTTTGGGGGTCACAAACCTCATGTGGATTAAATGAAAAAAAAATATCAACAATTATCTTAGATTACAACTACCTTCCTAAGAGAAAAGGAAGCTTCACCAACCTAATAATCCTCCCCCAAATCCTACAAATCCAAAACATACACTTTTGGATGAAGATCCTATTATCATGTCATAGTTATGAAACTCTATGTTGCCCAAAAATAGTGAACTTTACATGTTCCTCATAACAACGAACGAAATCTAGGAAGCCATGAGACAGACAAACTCAAAGGACCAACATAGTGCTTCTCGTCTATGAGATTAAGACAAGTGTATCAAGGCCAAACAAAGCAACTTATCCACCATTGAATATTTCAATGCAATAAAATTTTATAAGTTAGAGTTAGATGACAACAAAGATCTCAAGATAAAGTATAGTGATGACATTTCCGTCCTAAAGTAACATATAGAAAGAGACATGAGCTTAGTTTCTTGTAGATCTCAACATAAAATTTGATCAAGCTTGCATTCAAATCTTGTGCAAGAAAATAATGCCCTCCCATAATGAAGCATTTTCTCAAGTGAGCTGAAAGTAAGGCCCAACTTACAAGAGAGCAGCTATAGTAACTACCAAGACTCGAGGTAGAGGACTAATTGTCACTTACCCTTCCAAAAATGAACGACAAAATTCTTTAAAAAAAACAATCTATGTTGCAACTATAGCAAGAGAACAGGGCATAGCAAAAAGATGGTTGGGAACTCCTTTGAAGACCTTATGGCTGGGGTGGACACAGAAAAAAGAAGTTTCAAAAGGATATGCTCATTTCACAAAATATAAAGGGCTCAACTTAAAAGAAAATAATAAGCTAAAAAAAACTTTTTCAAATCCCTAGAAATGTTATCAGGGTCATGCTATGTAGTTCAGATTGGTGAAACTTCTAATGTTCATGTTTTTAATGCCACAAATAGTTCCTCCAATACCTACGTACTGAACTTATGTGCCATATACCACATGACAAGTTTTGTCAATATCATCCTAACGTGTCCACCTTGCCCTAGCAATAGAAAAGTTAACATAGTCAATGACACTATAACTACTATTATGGGATAAGAGGCCTCCCATTTCCCTAGCAATTACCTATAATAATGTCCTGCATGTCTCTAGCCTTGCTTTAAATCTCTTATATATTCATAAAATTACCCAAGATCAAAACTAATAGATGACATTCTTTAGTATATTTCTCAGGAACTAAGCATGAGCAAGATGATCAGGCAAGCTGGATGACAAGATATACTATACCAACTCGATAACAATAGTATGTGTAACAATCATTCATCTTTCTACTTTCTATCTATTTCTATAAAAAAAATTATTTGGGATCATCATTATAGATAATGACATCAATCTTCTAAAAAATTAAAATGTCTATTCCCTACTTTATTAAAGGATATGAAGATTGAAAATTTTCATCAGGAAAATCATAAGATTAATAAGGACAATATAATACTTATCACGACCCAATCCGAGACTTGTAAATAACCAGGGAGAAAACAAACGAACGGACGGTTAAATTAAATTTTTTAATATTTTTTTCTATCACGAAAATTTTAATATCTAAATATTAATTAAAAGAGTCACTAAAAAAAGTAATTTAATTAGCAAAAATAAAAGTTTACTCTCATCTTATTGACCTCTTCCTTTGTATAAACTATCTCTTCTAATATTCATCTTTCATTCAAAAACTTAGAACCTGAAAAATATTAAAATAATATAATAAGTTATATAAGATAACCCAATGGAGTGATCAATTTATAAACTACAACAACCAACAAAAAGAAAACAGTATGTATACTGATCTCTCCTAATATAGTCTAGAAAATCATATAGTAATTTATAATATATGTTCATGATGTTTGCTCGTAGAAGAAATCTAAAATTTTTACATTGCATTTTTCTTAATTTACTTTTCAATGTGTAATCATTTAAGATTTAAAATTTATCATACTCTTAACTTTCACAACTGTTTGAGGTGCACCGTCAAACATAATTTAACCCCTGACTAATATTATTTCATCAACACAACGATTTGTGATCTAACTTAAATGATTATCTGAGGTAGAAATATGCATACTCATCCCTAGCCCATATTATACCGTTGATATAATGACTCATGATTTAAATTACACAAATATCTGATATGGTAGAAAAACATCTACGTGAGCGCGCATATTAGCATCTCTTAACAGTACCAAAAGGAAATGAACTCCTTTTAACATGCACATATAAGCCCTTTATATATATATATATATATATATATATATATATATATATNCAACCCTCCAAAAATTATTTGGGATCATCATTATAGATAATGACATCAATCTTCTAAAAAATTAAAATGTCTATTCCCTTCTTTATTAAAGGATATGAAGATTGAAAATTTTCATCATAAAAATCATAAGATTAATAAGAACGATATAATACTTATCACGACCCGATCCGAGACTTGTAAATAACTAGGGAGAAAACAAACGAACGGACGGTTAAATTAATTTTTCTAATATTTTTTCCATCGCGAAAAGTTTAATATCTAAATATTAATTAAAAGAGTCATTAAGAAAAGCAATTTAATTAGCAAAAATAAAAGTTTACCTCTCATCTTATTGACCTCTTCCTTTATATAAATTATCTCTTCTAATATTCATCTTTTATTCAAAAACTTAGAACCTGAAAAATATTAAAATAATATAATGAGTTATATAAGATAACCCAATGGAGTGATCAATTTATAAACTACAACAACCAACAAAAAGAAAACAACATGTATACTGATCTCTCCTAATATAGTCTAGAAAATCATATAGTAATTTATAACATATGTTCATGATGTTTGCTCGTAGAAGAAATCTAAAATTTTTACATGCATTTTTCTTAATTTACTTTTTAACGTGTAATCATTTAAGATTTAAAATTTTTCATACTCTTAACTTTCACATTTGTTTGAGGAGCACCATCAAACATAATCTAACTCCTGACTGATAATATTTCATCAGCACAACGATTCGTGATCTAACTTAAATGATTATCTGAGGTAGAAATATGCCTACTCACCCATATTATACCGTCGATATAATGGCTCGTGATTTAAATTACACAATTATCTAATATGGTAGAAAAACATCTACGTAAGTGTGTATATTAGCATCTCTTAACAATACCAAAAGGGAATGAACTCCTCTTAACATGCACATATAAGCCCTTATATATATATATATATATATATATATATATTACTTTCATTCTTCATAGCATAAATTACTTTTTTTTGTGACTTTGCATTCATCTTCTCATGAATAAATGCAAGATTACAATATTCAAAAGAGCATGCAATAGTCTAATAATTTTAAAGGCAAACCATTATGCAACTGTTTATGCAGGACTATTAACATTCGTAGTTCTAAAAGCCTGTAATGATCTGATAATAGACCTCTACTAGAATCTAACTGTCATACAATTATCTAATAACTTTATTGAAACATGATTGTGCAATTATATAATATATATTAGATTTATTACTTGTNCGATAATAGACCTCTACTAGAGTCTAACTGTGATACAATTATCTAATAACTTTATTGAAACATGATTGTGCAATTATATAATATATATTAGATTTATTACTTGTTATTAAAAGATGTGAACGCTTTAGATATCTCGGGTCTATTGTTCAAAGTGATGGAGATATTGATGGGGATGTTATTAGTAGANATGTCATGCAATTATCTAATAACTTTATTGAAACATGATTGTGCAATTATATAATGTATATTAGATTTATTACTTGTTGTTATTAAGAGATGTGAACATTTTAGATATCTCAGGTCTATTGTTCAAAGTGATGGTGATATTGATGGGGATATTATTAGTAGAATTCAAGCTGGTTGGTTGAAATGGAGGAATGTTTCGGGTCTATTGTATGATAGAAAAGTACCGCTTATACTGAAAGGATGATTTTATAAGATGGTGGTGAGACCTGCAATGCTCTTTGGCGCTGAATGTTGGCCTTTAAAAGAGAAGCATAAAACTAAGTTAAGTGTTGCCAAGATGAGAATGATTAAGTGGATGAGTGGCTTTACACTTAGAGACAAAATGCGATATTTATATATCCGGGACAAGGTTGGTGTACACCAGTGGCAGACAAAATTAGAGAGTCGTCTTAGACGGTTTGGTCACATTAAATGTCGCCCAACTGATGATCTAATTAGAAAAGTAGATGTTTTAGATTTGATTTTTGTTAAGAAAGACATATACCTAGGAAGACTTGGGCATATTGCATAAAAAACGATCTTAATTTATTAGAATTAAATGAAAAAATGACACTAAATAGGACGCAATTGAGAAAAAAGATTCATGTACCCGACCTCACCAAGTGGGATAAGGGTTTGTTGTTGTTGTATTGCTTTTTATTTGATTTTATTCCCTTTTATTATATCATTATTTCTTTCCTATTTATCTAATTCTATTTATTTCTTTCCTTTATTGTATTCCAGTGTAATTGGGTATAAATACCCCTCCTATCAATAATAAGTGTTGTTCTATTCTAAATCTCAACATGGTTACTGAGCCTAACCCTAGATACAGGTTGCACCGACCTTCTCCGCAGATGTCGTCTGCAGTTGACTCCTTGTTGCCTGCAATTGCCTCCTCTAGCGTGGTTTCCTCAGAGATTCCCACAAAGGTCTCCATTACAGCGTGATTTCTCCCGAGAAAACTTCAACGGTCTCCTCTACAGCGTGACTTCAGCGTGGTTCCTGCAGGTTGCTTCCCGCTATTCCTGTAGTCGATCGGGTCTAGCCACCGAAGGTCCTACACCCTCTTCTGTAGCAACCACAGGTTTCTGCTGCCTTCTATCGTAACCCTACCAGATTTCATCGTTGGCTCAGAATCTCAACAACATCTCCTTTACCTCAGTTAGAATAATGGTGGATTCCTCCAACTCTGAACCACCTTCAGAAGGTGTTCTTGATTCCACCCAAGGATGAACTCCAATTTCCGCTCTCTCGTAGACCAAGGATCGGAAACCAACATGAATTTCTTAATCACAACACATAAACTGAATGCCAATAGCTTTCTCCAATTGTCTCAATCGGTGTCTTTGTTCATCAAAGGACATGGGAAGTTTGGTTACTCATAGGTATAGTTCATGAGCCTCCAAAGTTTGACCCGGTTTATGGAGCTTGGAAAGTGGAGAACTCCATGGTCATGTTATGGCTGATCAACTCCATAAAAATTTAGAAAGTTGAATATATAGCACAAAAGAAAGTTGAATATCTTTGGAGACTTTCACTTCACCTTTCTCAACAATCCTGGAGTGAGATCTACCCACAATTCTAATAAATTTTGAGTTTGTGGATCTCTTGGTAGTTGTTGAGAGCATGAATGTCTCCAATCATATGATAAGAAGCATCTGAATTTATTATCCAAAATTAAAATCTTCCATCGTTAGCAAGATAGGAAGAGGATATGAAACTATGGTGTATCATCAAGCTGGTAGCCTTGCTATCTTGGTCCTTTCTCCCTTGTCCATATTTTCAATCTACAGGTTTCCATGTAGCTTCCAACACCTGTCCTTTGTGTGACCAAGTTTCTTACAATATTCACACAATGAATGATTCTTCTTTGGCTTTGAATCACGGGAGGAGTTATGTGTACAAAACTGAGCTTTTAGTGCTAGATGAACCTACACTTCCTGCTATCATGAGCTTCTTCCTACTGTCTTCTCTTCTAACTTCAGCAAAGGCTTCACTCGCCTCATCCAAGTTCTTATTTGGACCAAATAAGAACTTGATCATCCTCTTCTTCTCCATTATTATTTTATACATCATAACATCTTTTACAAAAGTGCACACATGCATATACATATGATAACATTCTGACATCCAAAATGAATTAGAAATAAAAATAGTATTGCATTGGGATAAATTAGGTTTCATTTGGCTTTAATAAATTAGTTAAACACAAATAAGAGCATATGCTTATGATTGAAAGTATATTTTGGTGTTTAAAGACTAAAAAATTATGGCCACTAACATATATTCAAATTTATATAAGCTTAAAATAAAGTTTCAACAACTAAGCAACTACAAAGTCCAATAAGAATGCATACCTGCTCCTTTACATGCTCGACAATCAACCAAGCCAGTTTCTCGCTTCATCTTACCATTAGTGCAAAATACACACTTTGTACCACCTGGACAAAACATGTTGCATACTGTGCCGATCAGAGTGTTCTACTAATATGAACGTTCAAATTCAAATGGAAATAAATTTCCAAGGTCAACAACATGAACATGAAATGCCAATATTTTAGATAGTTAAATCTTTACAGCGGCAAACTATAAGTGCTATATGAAAATGAGTGCAAGATTCTTATATGTAATTTTTCCTTGGATGACTTCAGCAATGTTGTAAGCCAAAAAAAGAAGTTAAGATATAGTAAACTATTGCCGAATATCCAGCATGTTAAAAGAATGTGAGTGAACGAAAAAAGACATTTGTACCTGGTAAACTAGAACTATTCAATAACATCGACCAACATGTCTTGACTCAAAAATACCATTTCCATGTTTTTCAACTTAATTAAGCCTTTTATTTTTGTTATATCATCTAAAATTGATTCTCAAAATTTTTCATTGTAAGAAAGAATTTAAGAATTTGCACAATAAAAACATTAAATGGTAGTTAAAAATAATAATGGCATTAGGTATACTCGTTGTTTTTTATCTTGTTGGAAAACAAAGGGGTTAGGTCTGCTTGCCTGAATGAAGTTTAGGATAAAAGAGCATATTCTTCTCTTATGTGATTGGGCATGTTGTTTCCTTTGATTAAGCCATGAATTTAAAACATGAAAATTAAATACATAGCAATAGCACTTGATTGACATAAAGTGTTGTTCAACTGCATAAACATGTCTTAAAATTCCATTTAGTGTGACTAGTAACTTGGCCATAATAAAGTTATAAATGTTGAGTACATCAACTGATATATGGTCTGGGTCAAAAAAATAATCAACCTATCATCATTTGCTTTTCCAAACTGTTGGGGTAAGGCTATATTGAATCCCACCTCCATTTTATGCAACATGAAATAGTAACTTCGACGAACAAATTCAAAAGAAATTGTGCTTACCATTATTTGCCTTTTTCAAATTATTGAAGTAGGCTAAACTGAATTCTACATCTAGCTTATGCAACGTGAAATTGTAACTTCAATGCGCAAATTCCATTCATGTTGCCTTTGGAACAAAAGCTACAAGTCTAGTTTACCTAAGCACTAGTTACATTTGATTGCCAGTTTCCAAGAGAGAAAATGTCTGCCAAAATCTA
>JXCR01134441.1:62613-103309 GCA_002079205.1 Phalaenopsis hybrid cultivar
CCCCCCCCACTGTTCCAAGGGTTGGAGGTAGATGATCCGATCAGACTAAATTCTTACTAACACTCGTCCTGACTTGCATAATCAGGAACCAATGGGTGATAAACTAGTCTAACCAAATCGCTACAAACATATTTAATATATTTCATTTCATAATTCAATGATATTTACATATACTCAAAAGCATGAAAATCATATTCTCAAAATATATATATCTATAAAAAGTTGTTAAATTTAACATAAATAAAATATGTACCCAAAAGACTATAAGCTCTCAAAACTATGATAAAAGTTATACAAGTCACCCCTAACTACTTACCTCGTGTTTCTTACTCATTCTTATAAATCAACAACATAGAGTAAGCAACAAAGAAGTCGGCGAAATAATCAAAACTAAAATAAGATTTTATATCAAGAAAAAGAAACAATGTGCATACTCATATGTAACTGTACAAGTCCACATACAAGTCACAACATACTAGAACCATATATAACATGTAAAAGAAAAGCAGATAATCAAAGAAATCATGATTGTACTATAAAAAGGGCATGTTATTCATCCTAGGGCTGTAAACGAGCCGAGCTTGAGCGAGCTCAGGCTGGGCTCGTGTTCAGCTCGTTCAAAACTAGCTCGTGTTCCGAATCGGCTCGTGTTCGAAATGACTCGTGAACAATGTGTTCGTGTTCGGCTCAAATAAAATTTATGTTCGTGTTCGACTCGTGTCCAGCTTGAAATTAGCTCGTTAGGATAAAAAATTATTATAATAATTATTATTTTTAAAAAATAAAATAATTTTATCTAAAAATTTTTCAAGAGCAAGATTAGTCTGCTATGAAAAAATGTGAGTTTTTTTGGATTGAAACGCCTAGCCTTTTCTCTCTCTTTTGCTTGTGTGTGTCATCCACTAATTTTTTTATAATCCTAAGCTTTTGTTTTATGATATTGTTTTAATAAAAATATTTTTATGTTGCTTGACTTACGAGATGTCTAGAGCTATCGAATTGAAATTATTTAATTTACTGTTAAAAGAAATAATTTACAAATAAACCTTATTCTTTGTTACATAGTCAATAACCATTACAACAAGTATGATGATATAATTGCTTTCATTTTAATTTAATAATATGAGCTATTTTAAGTCGAATCAACTGTCTTCATTAATAGTTAGCTTTAACTTTGTTAATTATCAATTTATGTTATTATTACAATCATCTTTCATAGCTAAATTTTTTTTCTTTTTTATTGAGATGGCTATTAGCGGCAACCGTGATGTCAGTGACTATCACAAAGGTAAGACTTTATTCACAAGTTTAATTGTTAGATATGTAAATACATATGAATCGAGTTGTATATACGTAAATATTCAATTTCATTATTAATTTGATTTCTAATGTCTCTTTTTGAATACCTTCTTACAGGAGCCGACAACCTGCTCCATTTCAGTTCATCGGAAGAATTCTCGGCGGAGGATCCTCCATTTCCGAACCTCCCCCAACATTCTCCGCATCTACTATCAGTTTAATCATTATTTATTGGATCGCCGATCATAAAGTTCAAGGAATTAATTCAAAGTCATAGTTTAAATTTAATATATTTTTTTTATTTTTTCATGTTTACGTAGATCATAAGAATAATGAAATGTTCACTACAATTATTTTTTAGATTTTAATTTTTATTTGAGATTTTATTTGTATTTTTTGTACACTTGTTTAGCTTGTATGTTTTAAAATTTGTAATAAATTGGTTCTTATTTTATATTTTTTTATAAAATAATATTAATTTTCTTAGTGTAAAATTTTGTATTCAATTTTGCTCTTGTCAAGTTTTTTTAGTTAATCATTTTTTTAATTAATAAATGTCTTGAACTTTGTAAGAAACTTGATATTAAAAAACTTTTAAATAAAATTATTTTATTTTTTAAAAAATAATAATTATTATAAAAATTATATATTCTAACAAGACAATTTCAAGTCAAACACGAGTCGAACACGAATAGAAAAATTTTATTCGAGTCAAACACGAACACACTGTTCACGAGTCATTTCGAACATGAGCCGATTTCGAACAAGAGCCGATTTCGAACACGAGCCAGTTTCGAACGAGCAGAACACGAGCCCAACCTGAGCTCGCTCAAGCTTGGCTCGTTTACAGCCCTAATCCCAAATAGCCAGCAAGCTTATCAAAATCAACTACTGATCAACAACTGATCAGGATAAGGTGGATAAGCTGCAGCTGCCTCAAACAGACCCTAAATCACCAATTTCAAATTCTATCGCTTTGTATTTTGAGTCATAATATTTCTGCGATCGATCCAGAGCAACTTTCAATCAGTCTCTGATTAACCGAATTTTCTCTGTAGTTTCATCAACTAACTAAGAACATAATATTTGACATTCACCCACTTTAACCAAATTTAATGGATTTTTTCATTTCCTGCTATATAGTGTTTCTTAAGTAGTTATTTTACTACTGGATTGATAGCTATTATTGTAGGCAAACTCGATCATTGAAATGTGATCTTTCCAACTGCACCAAGATTGAAAACACAGCCTTAACAAATCTTCCTATACATAAATATTTTTTCTGATTATTCATTAGTTTGGGAATGAAATGTTATGCTAGAGTGGAACTGTGTACCCAAACCATGTCGAACGTCTTTCAACAACCTCGATGTGAATGTTCCATCTCTGTCAGAAACGATGACTTTTGGAGCACAGTGCAATCTGATAATTTCTTTGGCATATAAGCTGACCAAGTTTTCCACAAAATTTATCGGTCAAATTAGCAAAAAAAAGCTGACTTTGTTAATCTGCAAATAATGACTCAAATACTGTCGTGACACTACCTAGATCAAGGAAACCTGTAACAAAATTCATAACATAATCTTCCCATTTTCATCAAAGTATAGGCAATAGTGCAATCTGATAATTTCTTTGACATATAAGCTGACCAAGTTTTCCACAAAATTTATCGGTCAAATTAGTAAAAAAAAGCTGACTTTGTTAATCTGCCAATAATGACTCAAATACTGTCGTGACACTACCTAGATCAAGGAAACCCGTAACAAAATTCATAACATAATCTTCCCATTTTCATCCAAGTATAGGCAATCATTATACTTTACAAACTGACAAACCTGATAATTTAACACATTTAGCAACATCGTTTTCCCTGTCAGGATACCAGAACATCAACTTCAAATCATTGCATAATTTTGTGTTGTTTGCATGAATTGTGCAGCATGGGTGATGAGCTTCATGTAGGATTTCCTATCTCAAATCAGAACCAGCAGGTACCCATAACTAAGGGTGTGAGTTAAACCGACTCTCGTGAACCGAGCTCGATGAGCTAACAAGTCAAGTTCAAGCTAGCCCCAACTCGACTCGTTGGTCGTGAGCCGACTCGTTTAAAAAAATATTGATATAAATATATCTTTAAAGTAATAAAAAATTTTAAAAATAATATTTTTTATTGTATATTAAGCGATTTCTTATTATTTCTCTTCTAATTATTCATTCTATTTGTCATTTTACCTTAGATTAATATTATTTTCTCTCTTTTATAATAAACAAGCCGAATAGAACTCAAATGCTTAAGCTCGAGCTTGAGCCCGAATTCGATAAAATTAATTGAGCTCAAGCTCAAACTCAAGCCGAGGATGGATCAAACTCGACTCAACTTGTTTACACCCCTACTCATAACTGCAGCATTTTTCTGATATTATCATCTTCATTAACTGTCTTATATGACCACTTTTCCAATTGACATTGCCCCAAGAGCTTTGGATATTCGTTGATGAATTTCTGAGCCGTCTTGATTTTATCTAAGCCTGTTAGTTGTACGATCAAACAAAGGAAAAAGAAAAGTAAAGATTTAATTCAATTAATTGTATTAAAAATGAAAATCAAAAAGTGATTTTTTTAGAAAAAGAAATTCAACATAAGTGGGTAGGTTATCTTGATAAACTTTTTAATGAAGCTTCTGAAAATACAATCGAACTTAGTGATCTTAATATCGTTAATAATAATAAAGAAGAAGCAGAGGGGAAGTCACCTGTGCTGGAATTTAAAACCAGACAACGACATGTCGCTAAGGAAAAAATGAAATCGACAGAACAAAAACGAAAACTTGACACTAGAAAACTGAAATCGGTAGCAGTCGTTGCGGCGCAGGGGATTGTAGAGTCATCCGTTGCTGGAGTCAATAAGATTATGTCAAGATTGACTCAAACTCAAAGACGAAACCGAAACAAACGACTCAAAAAACTTAAAGAAAAGGAACAACAAGACATGGATCACATGGACGAAGATGGAGAGGAATTTCAATTTCTGATTCCTGAATACACAACTGGTGAGGTATATCCTGTTTTAGGAGTTGAAAATTTTGACCTTGAAGAAGAAGAAGAAAAAGAAAGAATTGTCTTCGCTCCGAGTCCGTATGCATCGGTTCTTGACCTCACAATGTCAGATGAACCACCTCACAATGTCAGATGAACCAATTGGCAGACAAATTATTTCTAAAGAAGAGCTGAGGCGTATTCAGACTATCAAACGACATTATTTTAAACAATATAGGCATATTAATGGTCGTACCATTAACATACTTGAAGGTATCCACTTGTTCACTAAAGTCTTCGATGAAGGTATACTTGAAGGTATGTTTGATGGGCAGCATGACAATCTTCAACAGTAAAACATGTCTTCCCAGCTAAACCATTCCTTTCCTAGAAATTAAAATGACAATCCGTAGGATTTCGAGATTGTTCACCTAGTGCAACATAAATCCTCAATCTTTTCGTTAAGTATTCATATGGCTCCGCTGTATGATCCAAACCCTAACTCGTTTTAGAATTCTGAGGTTGTCATTCGTTACTACCTAAATCCTCGCATCTTCTAGGTTATTTGTGCGATCGTTTCACACGAATGTAAGTCCTAATTAAATAAAATTGACAGGATAAAACACTTGAATATTTTTTTCCTCGAAACTGAAACCAAACCATAGGGTAGACTGGGAAGTCACCGAGGATCTTCTCTGAATCTGTGACATCCCCTTGTTCTTCTTCCTTTGGATTCTGTAATAAATGTTCCAAGTTTAAACCATTTCTTTTTGCACACTTCTTTGTCCGATTTCGTTGAAAAGTCCTATCCTTCTGAAGATCTTGAAGATAATTTTTTTTTATTTTTATCGAGAGTATTCTTAAGTGATTTCGGTCATTTAAGATGTAATTAACTATAGGGGTTTGTCCTTATAGGAAGCTTTTCCGAACCCAACTTAAAATAGAAAGCTTTTCCGAACCCAGCTTAAAATAAACCTATTTAATTTTTCATATTAAATAGGGGAATTTGTCGGCAAATAAAACGGTTTCGCAGACCAAACAGACGTCATATATATCTTAGTTTATTTGATCGAGCCTCATCCTCAAGTCTTGTGTTTATCCCTCAGGATAGATATAGGATTTGAGGTAAAGCACTCTTTCATTTAAACTATGAGAAATATAAGGTCAGTTTGATTTTCATATTTGATTTTAAACTTAAATCTATATGTAGATTGAAACGTCCTTCCGAGGCGGGCGACGAGATTTCGATTCCGGTGACCGACAACTTCTTACGGGCAATTCCCCCGACCCCACTTTTTCCTCGCCGACAGACACGACATGACAAATGAAAAAAAAACAAACAACAAAACCAAATAAAATGACAAAACAAAAACAAAACGACAAGACGTGACATGAACAAAACAAAAGCTTTAATGTAGAATCGGATTCTTAGAAATCAATTACCCTAGGAATAAACATTTGATGTTTCTTTCCTTGACCTTGACATTTCTTAAAAGAACGAGTGTTAACGTTAATCAGGAGTTTTCTTAGATAGTCTTGACTGTCTGAGATGTAATTAAATATAAAAGTTTGCTCCTATAGGAGAAAGAAGAACTCAGAATAGGTGATACACCTAAAATCTCTGGTTACCAAATTTTTTATGTGGTTTTCTTTATACGAGAAATTATTTTCTCTATAACAACTACATTAATGAAAATCATCCCGACATTTCTTTTTCTCATCTTTTCTATTTTAGTTTTTTCCTTGTTTCTCCTAGTTCATTAACATCTGAGAATCTTTCACATGATTCAAAAGAATAAGTTACTTGAAGTTTATGACAATAAAATAGAAAAACAGAATGGCGACTCATTTCAAACAATAACACCAAACCAACGACATGACAACAGGAATTGAAAGCGACAGATGACATGGCTCTCCGGCGGCCGACTCTCCCTTCCGATGGTTGTATCTGACGGCGAGAAGGTGTTACGGCTGTAACTCATTCGAGGTGGTGATTATCTCCGCTCGTTCCCCTCCCTTCTTGCTAAATTTAGCAACTCCAGGACCTGTCTTTGTTGACGCCAGCCCCACCAGAGTTTGTCTTTTCTACCGCAAACCACTTCCAGTTTAGTTATTGATGCCTCCAGACCCTCTAGGGAATGTTCCTACTGCTATCCAGCTCTAGACACCTGTTCCTGTTGCTATCCAACCCAAGACACTCGTTCCTGCTGCTATCCAGCTTGTCGCCTACTCTTCCTATTGTTTCCCAGCCACTGCAACCTCTTCTGCCTGATGTCCAGCCCCCGAACACCTGTTCCTGTAGCTGTCCAGTCCACCACCACCGCCACCGCTCCTACGCCCTTCTACATCGCAACCACGTATTGTCAGCCTCCTTCCAACAAGTTTTCATCACTCCTACGCTATCTAGCGTTGTAGCCACTGGCTACAATCCACCTTCTACCACTGTTGCAGCTTCCTTCCTTCCCTTATGGGTCTGCCGCTATCCTCTAAAGAGACGTTTATATGCTTTATGATGTTTTCTTTCATATTGCAGAGTCGTGTTGTCACTTAACTTTTGCATGTTTGTGTTGTTTTATATTGAGGATTCGTAGTTGTAACTTTTGAAATTAAGAAATAAAATTTATCATTCACTTGTGGTTTGGGTTAACTCTGGTATGACAATGACCAACAAAGCTCATAAAACTGAGAGCTAAAACCATTAATAACATTCAATACAAGTGTAAATCCTCTTAAGCAGAAAGAAGCAAAACTTTTAAGCATCAAGGCAACTTATGGTGTAACAGTTACAGTTTCGTTAAAAACTCCAAAGTTGAGTGTGCTAGCATTGAAGCACGCTTAGGATGGGTGAGCTCCTGAAAAAGATACACTAACAGGGCAAAATCATGAGGTCGTTAAGCCAAAGTGGGCAATATCCTGGTGGGTGGGAGTTTGGGCCGTTACAAATGGTATCAAAGTATTACACTAGTCTAAAGATAGAAATATCTACCTCGTGGATGATTTATGAGTCATGAAAACCGACGATGACCACAGTTTCTTAAGTGCGGTGATCGTGAAACCACTTAAGCAAAATGAAGCTAAACTCTTAAACATCAAGACGTCTTTTGGTGCAACTGTTAGAGTTTCGTCAGAAATACCAAAATTAAGCGTGCTCGCACGGGATCACTCCTAGTATGGGTGACCTCTTGGGAAGTTATACCACGGGGAAAAACAAGAGGCCATTAGGCCAAAGCAAATAATATATCGAGGGGTAAGAGTTTGGAGCTAAACTCTTAAATATTAAAGCGCATTTCGGTGTAATGCTATAATTCCATTAAAAACTCCAAAGTTAAGCGTGTTTATCCCGGAACACTCTTGGGATGGGTGGCCTCCTGAGAAGTTACACTAACAGGGCGAAAACTGTGAGGATATTAGGCCAGAGCAGACAAAACAAAGATGGGTGAGAGTTCGGGCTGTCACAAAAAAATTTCAAGGATAATTAAAGCAGAGCCATCACCATCGCATCAAAATTTCAGCTCCCAACCTTTCATTCCCAAATTCCTCAACTTAGGCTATAAATAAAACCTACAAGTGATCATTTTTATAATCTTTCGGTCACGAATCAATAATTAAGGAGTAAAGAGCTTACATTAGTCGTTCCCCTTCTAGATTATTTACAGTATCTGATCCATTTCAACACCCAGAATTGATCTGAGAATGAAAGATTTCTCCTACGGCTCAGGTAGCAGCACTAAATTCTTAAATTTAAATGCTTAATAGTGCTACACATTCAGCATTAGCTATGCACATTAAAATGATTGCTCAAACAACTCTTTTCATCGTACATAAAGGCCCGACAATGTCATTAGTCAAATAAACAAGCCTAAGAAAAAGGGCAGCAAAATCTCACCATTTCCACCGCATCTATTGCAAGGCAAGGGATCTCCCTGCCAAAAAAAGACTAATAAATCACCAAAACAATAAAATAAAAATATTCCATAATTTAGAGCTATAAAACACCTTCAGCCCTAGGAACAGAGACAGGGCAACAGCAGCAATGACACTAACGGAGACAATGAGGGTCTGCGTATCGATTGTCCGGTCTCCCCCATATATGTAAGCGGTGCAACGGCGGAGAAACCTCTGCCGCCTGCGAGCAGCAGTCGTCGCTGCCGGCACTGCAAGAGAGAATGTTTGGGCTTCGGACTTTCGGTTGGGGTTGAGATGAAGAGATGAAGCTGAGAGGAGAATAAGAGGTATAAGAGTAGGAGGAGAACACAAGGGCTGAGGAGAAGCGTGGCAAGGCGGAGAAGCGAAGGCGGCCATCGATAGCAATTAGTGCGAGTGAAAATATAGCAGGTCGAGAGGTGGGGAGCGCTGGTTCCTAGCCGCATCCGATGAGGTGGATATTGTCACCTGTGGGTGAGCGAGTGGAAGATGCAATGCCTAGATATAGCTGGCCTTACTGCCATTAATCAATTTTCCAGGCTTATGTATGTTTGTGATGATCGCAACTGGTTATCTATTTAATTTATTTAACAGTAAACTCATGCGCAAAAAAGTTAGTTGTTTTTTTATTTTTTATAGTTCGAAAACAGCTGTGCTCTAACTATTTCTGAATAAATGATCATTTTGTCATTGTATAGTAATATTGTTTGCAACATAACTATCATACTAATATATTTATAATTTATAAGTAAAAAATCTAATACATAACAAAAAAAAAGTCATACACTTCACTTAATAGTAAGTATTATGATTACAAGAATTAATAAAAAAATTATTAAGATAATATTTAATAATATAATGATATTATTTTTTTAAAATACAGAAGGTGCATGTCACGAGTTAGACCGTCTTCCAGGGATACCTTCCATGTCCGATCATTCTTGGCGGTGAAATCTTCTAGTCATATGTTCACTGAAAAAAATCAAAGTTTTTCGTTTCTCTCCGGGCACCTGTAAAACTCTCCAATAGCTATGTGTCTAACGTGAAGTCAGCATAAAATTTTGAAGTACACAATAGCAGTGCAATCCTGAGGAGGTACAGGAAATCCTCAAGCCCATCTTTCCTGAATGCTTTAGAAGAAATCTTATTAGACATAGCACGAGTAAAAGTTCATAAAATAAGTAATAAATTATAGTTTTTATGTAGTTGTGCGGTCTCAGCGAATTCAGTATATCAACCAACGAATATGTCGCTACAAAAAAGATAGTAGACCTCTCCTGATTACATTTAACCCACATAATACTCATCTTGTGTGTGTCACATATGAATATCACAAAAAAGACCATTCATGAGAATCTAAAAAACCATAGCACTGAAAAAAAAAAAGAGGAATTTGGTTACCTTCACTAGAATTTCACATGTAACACCAACCAACAACACAAACAGACGACTAGAAAAACCCATAAGGTCAAACGACTCATCACAAACCTCCCAAATCCACCAAATAAAAAATAAAAGAAATGCAAAAAGAGAAAAACACTTACAAACTATGTAAAAGACTTGAATAATCAATATCAAATACATAATGAATAGAATAAACATGAACTATGCAAAATACAATAAAAATACACAATGAATCTCTTCAACAACCATTACAATTAATAATATAATAAATACTTCAATCAACCTCCTACCATAGCATCTATAATTCGTTCTCTCAACTCTGTCATCTTGTTTGCACTTTCTCAATCTTTAGTATAGGTTTTGGGAACAACATGTTCATCATTGGACAACGACTGTCTAAGATGGTACTGAAATGCCTCAGCAGGGACGTGCTCATAATCCTAGTCCGCCTTAGGAAGTCGATGTCATTGCTGGAAATATGTTGTTGAATGTAATTGTGGAGAGTCATTGCGATAGTCGCACTCTACACCTGTTTGAGAAACGATTAATATGGTATATTACAAAGTATAACTTATTTCTTTTTCCAAATGTCAAAGGTTCCCTCAATGACACCATGTAAAGAGGAATGTCTTTTATTGAACATTTATTTTTTGCCCCGCATGAATATACTGGCTGATATGTCACGTAGCATGCTTAATTTCCTTTACATTTAATACTTATTTTTAATGAAACTGCACTATAAAGTAATATTTTTTTGTGTTTTTCTTTCAGGTATAACATGTAGGAGGACTAGAGCTGAAATGGAGCACTTGGGGAACAGAAATGTTTCAGCACACTAGCCTAGGCGCCAGGCTTAGGCATTAAGGTGCTCCACCCTGAAGCCTTGGCACTAGCCTAGTGGCACCAAGACACCAGAATTCACTTAGCATACAAAGACATTAGCATCTATGTGTCAGTCCTGTGGCGCTTAGATGTCAAAACTGCCCGGAACAGTTTTTGCAGTTACTTTGGCACAAATTTGCGAGTTAAGAGGCTACAGAGGTAGTTCAAGTAATGACTCTGGTCATTTGGAAGACTTGGAGGAAGCCAAGAAGGGCATGAGATGAGATTTTAGAATTATATTGTACTTTTTCTTCATTTTCTCAGAGATATTGGAGAGGGATTAAAGAAATTTTGTAAGAGAACACTGTTAGCAGTGCAAGGAGCATTTGGAGATCACTTAAGGAGGAGTTTTTACCTCTTTTCTTAGGGATATAGTTAAGTGTTTCATTCTACTTTATCTTGTATTATTTGTAAACTCATTTTCTATGAATTTTTTTTATCATAAGATGATGAATTGTAGTGATTTTTACATGCACTATGAGTAGTTCCTTTTATACCTTTCTTTTGTGATGAACTAATAGAATGTTAGGATGCTTTTGGAATATGTTTTTATTCATTAGAGTGATGGTTTTCCTTTATGTTTAGTTTACTTATCATTCTAGCCAAAAGATATGTTAAAATTTGTTGTGAACCTATAAAGACCTTGAAGAGCTAAGATATGAGCAACTAGGAAGAATCACATTGCATTAGTGAGTGAATGAATACTAGTCCATATGGCAATGCAAAAAGATAGGAAAATACACATTGAAGGGTTTAAATTAGAGTTCTACGGTGACAGGCAGAAACACAAACCAAGTTTGAACCAAACTTCTTTATGCGCTAGGGAGAGGGTAAGGGAGAGGATTGCTCCTATTTGTCACTAGCTTGAGCTTTTATTATAAGTGTTCCATTCCTACACACACTACTTATGTCATTGCAAGGGAAGGGTAGTTTTTAAATCATAATTTTCCTAATTTAATTAGCTTAAGTAGAATTAACTTAGAAGTAAATAGATAAGATTAATGATAATTTAGTAGGATAGTAAACGCAACTTGAACCAACTATACTTCCAGTCTAATACTCATTATAGTAGGCTAAAGTTTTTCATAAGATCAATTTTGCATTCTATATGGGATTGATAATCCAGACTCAATAATTCAATATTACTAACATGTTTTTAGTAATGCTGCTAGGGACAAAGGTGTAGTGCCACATTGATGCACAAATCAAGTTCCAGAATTCCTTATACCCATTTAAGCTTACAAGCAGTACATTCAAAATCAAAAACATAATGAACATAATAAACATGAACTATACAAAATACAAAAATAATACACAATGAATCTCTTCAACAACCATTAAAATTAATAATATAATAAATACTCCAATCAACCTCCTACAATCTCATCTGTAATCTGTTCTCTCAACTCTGTCATCTTGCTTGCACCTTCCCCGTCTTTAGTACAGGTCTTGGGAACAACATGTTCATCATGTGACACGACTGTCCAAGATGGTATTGAAATGCCTCAGTAGGGACATGCTCATAATCCTCGTCTGCCTTACGGAAGTCGATGTCATTGCTGGAAAGATGTTATTGAATGTAATTGTGGAGAGTCATTATGGTAGTCGCACTCTACACCTTTTTGAGAAATGGTTAATGACAACGACTTTATATGCTTAAAAATACAAGAAATTGATACTGCTGCCAAAAACTTGATAACGGTTATATATTTGATAAAGATGTGTATAAAACATTCAATAATTGCAAAGTCACACTTATCAATGCAAGTATATGTATCACTCAAGTAATAAAGGGCTCTAATGGAGTCCTGGATATCGATCCCACAGGGAGTAATATTAGAGGCTACGAACTAAGATTTATAAAATTAATACTTAATCACAACAATATAATTCAAATTGTATATTTATCACTAATAGACAATTAAAATAAAAATGTAATTTTAATAAACTCTTAATTAACTAATTATACGTATAAAGTTTCTAATATGAAGTTCAATATATAAGAAAGCATCTTTCTCCTTGTCAAGAAATTTAAGTGAATGGATAAATTAAATCAGTTCAAATTGTATTATGTCAAATAGGAGCATACCTATTATTTACCCTTTGGATCAGACATAAAGAACATTGACTAATCCTATGCTTGGTTACTGAATCTGCGGCTAGGCTGGGAGGATACCTGCTCTCAATTCGGAGCTCCCACGTTCCCCTCGCCTGAGGTCTAAAATCTACACTTCAACACCCAAACGATATGACCGAATTGAGGATTTTAGTCTGTCACTCTAAAATATCTAATTCTACGTCTGAAAATTTTTATTTCCCTTTTTATTTGCACCCACTTTCAAGGACTTTGACCTCCCTACATCTCGGATGTAATCTTCACTATAGTTGTAAAACTCAACATATTTTAACAAATCAATTGGCCAGATTGAAATTAAATTAAGATTGAAGTGAAAAGATCATCACAACTTCTTTAACATTCTCATGGCATAACCAATTCAAATCACCATTTCACAAAATCTTAAGACAAGGAGAAAGACAGAGAAAACTACTTAGAACTCATTGAGAAGATACGACAAAACTTGGAATTTATATATAAAAACAAAGTCATACAAACTTCAATAAGTAAATACAACTTATCTCTAATTCCTCCCCAAGCAAACTCCTCGAAGTTCCTCGGAATCTCTTCATTTCTTTACAACACACAAAATTCTCCTTCAAAGTGACAAGGAGGAAGAAATCTCTCACTTTCCTTCCACTCTTACAATCTCTCGAAGAATTGCTCACAATACTAACCACTCTCTACACTATAATGGCACCACAAATAACAAAGACTGAGCGAACACCCATGGACACCACCTTTTTGGCCTCCAAATATTTCTTTTAAAGTTGTAGAAGAATTTTCAAGAGTTGCCCAAGCGTCCCTTAAAAAATCGTCCACATTCATTGCATCTGTTGAGAGAACCGACGTGCTTGCCTTTGGCGGCCTCGATGGCACTGTCGACGGCCTTCTAGAATATTTAATTTTGTACTCTCGGGAAAAACCCGTCGTCGACGGCATCGAGTCCGCCATCGGCGCCCAAGATCAAATCTTCATATTTTTGTCATTTTTGCTCAAAATTCTCTTCTTTTTGTATATTTTTGCTCCAATGACTATAATTCAACATACTTAAACAAAACATCAAAAATACCTTTCTTTAAAGTGCAATATCATCAAAATCAATGTAAAATAGGTATGAAAATCTCAACATATTTTCCTTTGGTCAAAATCCCCCAAACTTAAATATTACTTGTCTTCAAGTAATTTTAGTACTACATAAAAGTTATGATCTACTGCGGTAAAGTTTTAATTCAGAAATACTATAAGTNATTTCTTTTTCTTTTTCAAGTGAAGATTACTATATCTGGATAACATTTAATAATTTTAAACTTCACTTTTCTTTCCCTAAATTTAAAACTCAAAGCATTTATTTACATTACAAGTATTTTATAGCTTTTACATCATCGAGCCCCAATCTTTTCTTCTCAAATGAATTTATAAGATTCTTAATATTTTAAAATATAGTTTTCTTTACTTTCAATAGTTAACTATAGTCTTATTCTCTTATACTAAATATCTTAATCTACAAAATTAATTTTCCTTACAAAAATATTCCTTTAAATCTACCATAATATTTAAATATCTACAAAATATAGTTATCTGAATTAAATTCACTACAAAAATCATATTAATGATTTTTTAAAATATTTAAATTGAGAACATATAATAGTTAATCATTTTATTCCCTCCCCCAAACTTAAATGTTTCAATATGGAATGATAAAGGTGAAAAAAAAATTCTAAATATAAATCATACCTCAGTACTTTATGCATTTTCATCATTCTGAACTAGTCTGTAATATTAGGAGCTTTCTATACATATAAATCATTAGAGAATTTGTTGGGTAATGAATTTTGAAATAAGTACAAACTAAACATTATACAAACACTATATTTCACTAACACATCACAATACTAAATAAAAATAATTACAAATACANGAAATACTATAAATATAAATCATATCTCAGTATTGTAGGCATCTTTATCATTCTGAAATTTTTACAGGCCTTCTCAAATTTTTACTTCACCTGGTCTGCAATATTATGAGCTTTCTACACACATAAATCATTAGAGGAATTTATGGGAAATGAAATTTTGAAATAAGTATAAAACTGAANACAAAAAAAAAATCACATCACATTACAATTTTCTAAAGTACTAATCAAAGTCTATTATAACTACACATGTGAATTTCAAACTACAACACCAATCTAATAAAAATAATAAAAAAATTCCAAAATACGCTTCAAATACTCAAATAATGGCTTCCAAGAGTGAATCTAAGAGTTCAAAACTAAGTTCCATGAATTTCTTTCAAATATTTTCTCCACATTCTCACTTTTTTCGGATCTCCTCAATATGGAAGAAATTCAAGGTGAAAATCAAATATTTTTAGTTTGGAGTGAAACTTTTACCGAGAGATGATAAAATCCAGTGTATAAAAGCCTTGAAATAGCCCCAAATCCAAGATCTTCAAGCCCTAGATCAAAAAAAAAATTTTAGAAGGAAGAGGATGATGAATAGTGGCGGTTGACTGGTCAAAATCACGATTAAAAGTGTTTTTTGGGATCTCGCCGTTGGCGTGGTAGTTAGCGCCGTCGGCGAGCTCTATTGAATTAAATAGCCTAAGTCTCGGGAAAAATCCGCCGTCGGCGGCGTTGATGGCGGCGTCGACGACGTTGATGGCGGCGTCAGTGAGATTTTCAAAATCGGTTCAATTTCCAGATTTTTGCGATTTCGATCAATTTCAAGCCTCATCGACATTCGTTCAATCATTCTAGACATAAGTTTTAAGTGATTAAATGATGTACTAACACAAATGAACATTCACAACACAAAACATCACAATCATATATAAAATCCAAGGGTTACAATATACGTTACACGACACACATAAGTTTGGTATTTTCTCAACCTTAATACATCAATTCAGTGTCGCAAACATTCTATGCTCAATCTCAACCATACTAAGATCTAAAAGAAAAATTCAAAAGTAAAGCAAACACATAAGTTCAAATCAAGTCACACACATAGACATATAGGTAGTAAAGTAAATCTACTACAAACTAGCGATAATTTCAAACAAAAGCACTATAATCGCAATAAAAATAAAAATAACTATGGGTTGCCTCCCATAAAGCACTTGGTTTAACGTTTTCAGCCCGACCTATTCGTATATTATTCAGGTTGACTGACCATTAAAACTTCTTTAAAATTTGGTCTTTTACCCTCAAAATACAACTTTAATATGTGTCCATTTACTTTAAATATATTCCCAGTCTTTTGATCTTCAATTTCAACAGCTCCGTAAGTATAAACTCGAGTCACAGTATGTCCTAACCAACGAGACTTCAATTTTCCAGGAAATAACTTCAGCCTAGTATTGTAAAGTAAAACTTTTACTTTAAATCTATTTCATGTCTTCTGATCTTCAATTTCAACAGCTCCGTAAGTATAAACTTGAGATTTTCTGATCTTCAATTTCAACAGCTCCGTAAGTATAAACTTGAGTCACAGTAAAGGGTCCGCCAATGAGACTTCAATTTCCCAGGGAATAACTTCAGCCTTGTATTGTAAAGCAAAATTTCTTATCATGGTTCAAAGTTTTTCTAGTTCATCTTCTAATCATGCCATAACTTTATGTTTTCCTTATAAATTTTATCGTTATCATAAGATTCATTTCTTAATTCTTCCAACTCCTTCATTTGTAACAATCTCATCTCACCAGCATCTTTCAAATTATAATTAAATTCTTTAATCGCCCAATATGCTTTATGCTCCAATTCTACTGGTAAGTGACAAGTCTTTCCAAAAATCAGCCTGTAAGGAGACATTCCAATAGGAGTTTTATAAGCAGTCATGTAAGCCCATAATGCAGTATCCAGTCTAGTAGACCAATCTACTCTACTAGGGTTTACAGTCTTCTCCAGTATTTGTTTAATCTCTCTATTAGAAACTTCAGTTAACCCACTGGTCTGAGAGTGATAGGAAGTAGAGATTCTATGAATAACATTAAACTTTTCTGACAATCTCTAAATGTATTATTTCTGAAATGGGGTCCTCCGTCAGTGATAATCACTTTCGGCATTCCGTATCAAGTTAAAATGTATTTCATTAAAAATGTTAAAACACTTTTAGCGTCACAATGAGGTAAAGCTTGTGCTTCAATCCACTTTGAAACGTAGTATGACGCAACTAATATGTATAAGTTCCCAGATGAAGGAATAAGTAGTCTCATGAAATCCAATCCCCAAACATTAAAGATCTCATTTTTTAACATGAAATTCAGAGGCATTTCATTTCTTCTAGATATATTGTCTACTCGTTGGCATTGATCACAAGTTTTTATGTATCTGTAAACATCTCTAAAGAGAGTAGGCCAATAAAATCCAGCTTGTAAAATTTTATAATCAGTTTTATCAGTTCCAAAATGTCCTCAAAATTCAGAATCATGACATTTCTGAATAATTAGTTCAGTTTGTTCATAAGGTACACATCTTCTCATAATAAGATCCTTATATTGTTTATATAAATAAGGCTCATTCAAAAATATGCTTTTGCATCATGAATGAATTTCCTTTGCTGTTGCAATGTCAGCATAGGTGGCCAAATATCACAATAAGGTACACATCTCCTCATAATCAGATCCTTACATTGTTTATATAAATAAGGCTCATCCCAAAACTATGTTTTCGCATCATGAATGAATATTCTTTGTTGTTGCAATGTCAGCATAGGTGGCAAAATATCACTTACAATATAATTAACAATATTTTGTTGTTGCAATGTCAGCATAGGTGGCAAAATATCACTTACAATAGTTAACAATATCACCTTTGCTGTTGCAATGTCAGCATAGGTGGCCAAATATCACGAAAAATATGCTTTCGTATCATGAATGAAATTCCTTTTGTTGTCGTAGTGTCAGCATAGGTGGCAAAATATCACTTACAATATAATTAACAATATCAGAATACCATGGTATTTTCCACTCNAAGATAATTCAAGATATTCTAATCTCGACAAATGGTCAGCAATTTGATTATCAGTTCCCTTTCTATCAATAACCACAAAATCAANTACTGTCTGCATCAGATAATTCATGGTTTTCTAGTCTTGACAGATGATCAACAATTTTATTATTAGTTCCCTTTCTATCAATAACTACAAGATCAAATTCTTATATCAATAATATCCATCTAATCAACCTTGGTTTGGCATCTTTCTTTTGCATTAGATATTTAAAGGCTGAGTGATCAGTGTGCACAACGAATTTAGCTCCAATTAAATAAGATCAAAATTTGTCTAAAGCATATACGATGGCAAGTAGCTCTTTTTCAGTAANTATCTAAATTTATCAAAAGCATACACAATAGCCAGTAACTCTTTTTCAGTAACAATGTAGTTAATTTGAGCATCACTAAGAGTTTTACTAGCGTAGTATATAACTTTAAAAATCTTATCATACCTTTTGTCCAAGAACAGCTCCAATAGCATAATCACTAGCATCACACATCAGTTTGAATGGTTTCTCCCAGTTAGGTGAAACTATTGTAGGGGCTGTGATTAGCTTTTCTTTTAATATAACGTCTGTAAAAACCAACATGTTCAAGAAAACTTCTAACCCCTCTTACATTAGGAGGTGTTATTTAAGATATAACTTGAATTTTTACAGAGTCTACTTCCATACCATTTTCTGAAATTTTATGTCCTAACACAATTCCTCCTGCAACTATAAATTGACATTTCTCCCAATTTAGAACTAAATTAATTCTTTCGCATAACTCCAAAACTTTTTCAAGATAATTTAAGCATGCATCAAATGATGTTCCAAATACAGAGAAATCAACCATAAACACTTCTATTCCATCATCAATTAACTTACTAAATATAGACATCATATATTTCTGGAATGTTGCAAGTGCATTAAATAAACTGAAAGGCATTCTTCAAAAAGCAAAAGTTTCAAAAGGACTAGTAAATGTTGTCTTTTCTTGATTCTCAGGAGCAATAATAATTTGATGGTAGCCGGCATATCCATCTAAAAAATAAAAAAATTTGTGCCCAGCAAGTTTATCCACTATATGGTCTAAAAATGGTAAAGGGAAGTGATCTTTCCTAATGGCAGTGTTTAATTTTTTATAATCAATGCAAATACGTTACCTAGTAACTTGTCTGATAGGTATTAACTCATTATTCTCTTATGCTTCATCAGTCACCCCTCCTTTCTTAGAACACAATGAATTGAACTTACCCAAGCACTGTCCGAAATAAGATATATAATTCCAGTGTCCAACCATTTCAAAATTTCTTTCTTAACTACTTCTTTCATCATTGGGTTTAAATCAACTCTTGGTTTATATTGTTCATCCAGTTTAATTCTGTGCATACAGATCGAAGGACTGATTCCTTTAATATCAGCTAAGGTCCAACCAAAAACTTTCTTATATCTTTTTAATGTATCTAAAAGTCTTTGCTCTTGCAAATCATTTATTTCTAAAGATATAATAACATGTAATGTAGATGAGTCTCCCAGAAACACATACTTCAAGTGGTTGGGCAATATNCTCATTATCAGTGAACTTCTTTTTCTTGTTCAAAATATCTTTCATAAACTTCACATAATTATGCTCTAAAGCTTCTACTAAATGAATATTTACCGTTAATTTCTTAAGAATTTCTATAAACTTGAAAAATTGTTTATCCTTTTTGGTTGCTTCAATCTTTGAGGAAACGGTGGTGGAGGTTTCTCCACAGTAATTTTCATTGGTGTGTTTATTCTCTTTATTTTACTTCAATCTTTGAGGAAACGGTGGTGGAGGTTTTTCCACAATAATTTTCATTGGTGTAAAAGGATGCTTCAGTCTTTGAGGAAATGGTGGTGGAGGTTTTTCCACGGTAACTTTCATTGGTGTAAATGGATACTCTAAATTGGGTATTCAGGTGGAGGTTTTTCCACAGTAATTTTCATTGGTGTAAATGGATACTCTAAATTTGGGTATTCATGATCCTTTTTTTTAAATCCACTTTCTCTTTTTCAGTTTCTGTTTCTTTTTGCACTCTTATCTCCAATTCTTTTCCACCTCAGTTTCTATTTCTTATTGCACTCTTGTCTCCAATTCTTTTCCACTTCGTAATTGAATCGCCTGCTCTTGTTTCCAATTCTTTTCGACTTCATAATTGTATCGCTTTTATCTGTTCTTTTCCTTGATCTTTAGGATTTGGTTCCACAGCACTTCATAATTGTATCGCTTTTATCTATTCTTTTCCTTGATCTTTAGGATTTGGTTCCACAGTATGTAATTGTATCACTTTTATTTGTTCTTTTCCTTGATCTTTAGGATTTGGTTCCACAGTACTACTATCGCTTTGATTTGTTCTTTTCCTTGATCTTTAGGATTTGGTTCCACAGTACTAGGAAAAGTTTCCAATATCCGGTTACTAAGCACAGTAGCGATATGCCCCAATTGGTTTTCAATATTCTTGATAGCAGTTCCTTGATTTTGTAACTGGTTTCCTTGAATATGTAATTGATTTCCTTGATTCTGCAATTGTTGACCCATGTTCAGTATCAGCTCTTCCATAGACAACTACTTTTCCTTAAATTGAGTGTTACTGTTAAATCCTGGAGGATAAGAAGGTCTATAATAAACATTTCCTTGGTTGGATGAATTTCCCAATGGGTTTACTGGGTTGTTTTCCCATTGTTGATTTGTAGAAGAATTGTTATTCTAATTAAAGTTAGGATGACTCTTCCAACATGGGCTATAATAGTTTGAATAAGGATTGTTGGGTCTTTTGTTAATAGCATTTAAAGTCTCATAAGAGAGTTGAACGTCCAAAAATTGCCCAGATGAATTCTCTTTCATCATAGTAGGTGTTGGAGAATAATTCATTCTATAATGATCTAATTTCTTTGATATTGCAGTATCATAGGAGGTGTTGAAGAATAATTCATCCCATAATGATTTAATTTCTTTGATATTGCAGCCACAGTAGGTGTTGGAGAATAATTCATTCCATAATGATCTAATTTCTTTGATATTGCAGCAATCTACGAAACTAACATAGAAATTGCATCAGAATCATGGATACTAACTAGTCTTTTAGGATTTACCCTTTCAGAGCACCATTGAAAATTGTTGGTAGCCATCTCTCCTATTAACTAATAAGCCTCATCAAAAGGTTTTGACATTAAATAACCATCAGCCGCAGCATCTATAATCGATCTAAGAGATCTCACTAATCCACTGTAAAATGTTTGAATTATCAACCAATCTGGTAGCGAATGATGCTAGCACTTCCTAAGAAGATCTTTAAATCTCTCCCAAGCTTCATATATCGACTCTCCATCAATCTGTAAAATGATGTTATGTTTTTTCTAAGTTTAGCAATTTTGGATGGAGAGAAATATTTGGATAGAATTTTCTGTGAAAGTTCTCCCCAAGTTCTAATAGATCCAGAAGCTAACAAATTTAACCACATCTTAGCCTTATCACTAAGTGAAAAAGGAAAAGTCTAAGTCTAACAACATCGTTCGAAACTCTATTATATGTAAAGGTAGCACAAAGTTCTAAAAAACTAGCGAGGTATAAATTAGGATCTTCATTTGGTGTACCTCCTAATTGATTGTTTTATACCATTTCGATAATAGCAGATTTGAGCTCAAATGAGTTAACAGCTACATCAAAATTTTGGATAGATAAGTGAATTTCATCTGCTGTAAGATTTGCATAATCTCGTAGAGGTCTAGGTTGATGTTCAATTTCTATTCCTTGATTGTTCACATTGTTTTCCATTGTATCAGGATTTCTAGGTTCTTTTCTTAGTTTTCCAATTCTCCTAACATTGCGTTCTAATTTTGAATCATAGGGTATAAGATTTTCAGGTCCAAATTTATGCATACAATTGAAATCAGTACACAGAAAAATAGTTAACTAAATATTAAAATAAGTTGTAATTCAAGTAAAAGTTTTCTAATTGTCCTAATTTGTCTGTTACTCAAATTATGATTTTTTTAAAATCTAATTTTTACTCCTCGGCAATGGTGCCAAAAACTTGACAACGACTTTATATATGCTTAAAAATACAAGAAATTGATATTGCTGCTAGAAGATTTAAATCCCTGGCAACGGCGCCAAAAGCTTGATAATAGTTATATATTTGATAAAGATGTGTATAAAATATTCAATAATTGCAAAGTCACACTTATCAAGGCAAGTATACGTATTGCTCAAGTAATATATGACTCTAATGGAGTCCTGGATATCAATCTCATAGGGAGTAATATTAGAGGCTACGAACTAAGATTTAAAAAATCAATACTTAAACACAACAATATAGTTCAAATTGCATATTCGTCACTAATATGCAATTAAAATAAAAATGTAATTTTAATAAACTCTCAATCAACTAATTCTACTAATAAATTTTCTAATGTTAAGTTCAATAAAATAAAAATATAATTTTAATAAACAATTAACTAAGTCTACTAATAAAGTTTCTAATGTGAAGTTCAATATATAAGAAATCATCCTTCTCATTATCAAGAAATTTAAGTGAATGGATAAATTGAATCAATTTAAACTGTATTGTGCCAAATAGGAGCATACTTATTATTTTCCCTTTGGACCAGGCATAAAGAACATTGACTAATCCTATGCTTGGTTACTGAATCTGCGGCTAGGCTGGTAGNGCATCCAAAGACTTGATTACGACTTTATAGATGTGTCTGATTTGATTAAGATGTATAAATATAATATTCGATAATGTTAAAGTAGAGTTTATCAATGAAAGTATACATATCGCTCAAGTAATATAGAGCTCTAATGGAGTCCTAGATATTGATCCCACATGGAGTGGTTTAGAACTACGGACTAAGACCTTAGAAAAGTAAGACTTTTATCACAACAACGACGATCAATTTGCTTATCTGTCACTAATAGGCAATTGAAATAAATTGATAATTTTAATAACTAATGATATAAAGTAGGTTTTAATTATGATACTCAATATATAAGAAAGCATCCTTCTCCTTGTCAAGAAATTATAGTGAATAGATAAAATAAATTAGTTCAATTTATATTGTGTCAAATCGGAGCATACATATTCTTTACCCTTTGGTCCAGGCATAAAGAACATTGACTAATCCTATGCTTGGTTACTGAATCTGCGGCTAGGCTGGTAGGATATCGGCTCTTAATTCGAAGCTCCCACGTTCCCCTCGCCTGAGGTCTAACATCTACACTTCAACACCCAAATGATATGATCGAATTGAGGATTTTAGTCTGTCACTCTAAAATCTCCAATTCTATGCCCGATAATTTTTATTTCCTATTAGATTTTAGTTTGTCACTCTAAAATCTCCAATTCTACGCCCGATAATTTTATTTCCCTATTTAATTTGCTCACCTTGTCACTCTAAAATCTCCAATTCTACGCCCGATAATTTTTATTTCCCTATTTATTTGCACCTAACTTTCAAGGACTTTGACCTCCCTAAATCTTGGATGTAATCTTCACCTTAGTTGTAAAACTTCATATTTTAACAAATCAATTGGCCAGATTGAAAGTAAATTAAGATCAAAGTGAAAAGATCATATAACTTCTTTAACATTCTTAAGGCTCAACCAATTCAAATCACCATTTCAAAAAATCTCAAGACAAGGAGAAAGACAGAGAAACATAATTTAACAAATCAATTGGCCAGATTGAAAGTAAATTAAGATTGAAGTGAAAAGATCATCACAAACTTCTTAAACATTCTCATGGCACAACCAATTCAAATCACCTTTTCATAAAATTCAAAGCACAAGGAGAAAGACAAAGAAAACTACTCAAAACTCATGGAGAAGACACGACAAAACTTGGAATTTATATATAAAATCAAAGGCATACAAACTTCATTGAGTAAATGCAACTTATCTCTAATTCCTCCCCAAGCAAACTCCTCGAAGTTCCTCTGAATCTCTTCCTTTCTTTACAGAACACAAAATTCTCCTTTGAAGCGGCAAGGAGGAAGAAATCTCTCAGCGGACACCCGTGGACACCACCTTTTTCGGCCTCCAATTGTTTCTTTTAAAGTTGTAGAAGAGTTTTCAAGAGTTGCCCAAGCGTCCGTTAAAAAATCGTCCACATTCAATGCATCTGTTGAGAGAACCGACGTGCTTTTGAAAAAACCCACCGTCGATGGTTTCTAGCCCGCTGTCGGCGGCCAAGAACAAATCTTCATATTTTGGTCCTTTTTGCTTGAAATTCGCTCCTTTTTGCATCTTTTTGCTCCAATGATCATAATTCAACATACCTGCAACAAAACATCAAAAATACATTTCTTTAAAGTGCAATATCATCAAAATTAGTGTAAAATAGATATGAAAATCTCAACATATTTTCCTTTGGTCAGTTAATATGGTATATTACAAAGTATAACTTATTTCTTTTTCCAAATGTCAAAGGTTCTCTTAATGACACCGCGTAAAGAGGAATGTTTTTTATTGAACATTTATTTTCTGCCCCGCATGAATACACTGGCTGATATGTCAATAAGCATGCTTAATTTCCTTTACATTTAATACTTATTTTTAGTAAAAGTGCACTATAAAGAAATATTTTTTTTGTGTTTTTTTGTAGGTATAACATGTAGGAGGATTAGAGCTGAAATGGAGCACTTGGGGAACATAAATGTTTCAGCACACTAGCGCCTAGGCGCCAGGCTTTGGCATTAAGGTGCTCCACCCTGGAGCCTTGGCACCAGCCTAGTGGAACCAAGGCGTCAGAATTCACTTAGCATACAAAGACAATAGCATCTATGCGCCAGTCCTGTGGCGCCTAGATGTCAAAACTGCCCGAAACAGTTTTTACTGTTACTTTGGCACAAATTTGGGAGTTAAGAGACTATAGAGGTAGTTCAAGTAAGGACTCTCAGTCATTTGGAAGACTTGGAGGAAGCCAAGAAGGGCATGAGATGAGAGTTTAGAATTAGGATTTACTTTTTTTTTTATTTTCTCAGAGAGGTTGGAGAGGGATTTGAGAAATTTTGTAAGGGAACACTGTTAGCAATGCAAGGAGCATTTGGAGATCACTTGGAGAGGAGTTTTTACCTCTTTTCTTGGGGATAAATTTAAGAGTTTCATTCTACTTTATCTTGTATTATTTGTAAACTCATTTTCTATGAATTTGTTTTATCATAAGATGATGAATTGTAGTGATTTTCACATGCACTATGAGGAGTTCCTTTATGCCTTTCTTTTGTGATGAACTAATAGAATGTTAGGATGCTTTTGGAATATGTTTTTATTCATTAAAGTGATGGTTTTACTTTATGTTTAGTTTACTTATCATTCTAAACAAAATATATGTTAAAATTTGTTGTGAACCGATAAAGACTCGGAAGAGCTAAGACATGAGCAATTAGGAAGAATCACATTGCACTAGTGGGTGAATAAATAGTAGTCCATAGGGCAATGCAAATAGATAGGAAAATACACATTGAAGGGTTTAAAATAGAGTTTCTAGGGTGACAGGCAGAAACACAACCCAAGTTTGAACCAAACTTCTTTATGCACTAGGGAGAGGGTAAAGAAGAGGATTGCTCCTATTTGTCACTAGCTTGAGCTTTTATTATAATTGTTCCTTTCCTACACACACTACTTATGTCATTGCAAGGGAAGGGTAGTTTTTAAATTGTAATTTTCCTAATTTAATTAGCTTAAGTAGAAATAACTTTGGAGTAAATTGATAGGATTAATGATAATTTAGTAAGATTAGTAAACATAACTTGAACCAACTATGCTTCTCGGCTAATACTCATTATAGTAGGCTAAAGATTTTCTTAAGCTCAATTTTGCATTCTATATGGGATTGATAATCTAGACTCAATAATTTAATATTACTAACATGTTTTTAGTAATGCTGCCAGGGACAAAGGTGTAGTGCCACATTGATGCACAAATTAAGTTCCAGAATACTTAATACCCATTTAAGTATACAGGCAGTACATTCATAAGCATACTTGGTAAGTGTCAAGTTTTAGGCATCATTTTCGGGGAGTGCAACGGTGTATTTAACTTAAGAAAATTCTAGTTGAATTAATTAGACTTAGATTTAGAAAAGTGTATTGTAATTTCTTTGTGTAAGTGTTTCTTTTTTTATATAAAAAGAAAGAAAATTTAAAAAAAAGAACAAGTTATTTTTTGAGTGTTTGTTTAGTGTGTTTTTGTGAAACTTACTTGTTGAACCTTTAGTTTTGTATGTGTAGTACAGGACCTTCGAAACATGTACTCTATGATTCAGAAATAAAGAGAATAATTGAAGGATTAGAAAATAGAAAAGACTTTTCAAAATTGTTGAAGAAATAACGAATATTCAACAGAATAATTTAGATAACCAAATACCAATTAATGAACATTCTAATGTGCATAGACTATTAAAAGATTATGTTAATCCTACAACAAATAAAATTTACGTAAGTATTCAAACTTCTATCTTAGAAGCTAACACATTTGAACTAAAACCTACTTTTATCCAAATGGTGCAGAATAAATAGTTTGGGGGAACCTCGTCTGAGGATCCAAATTTACATTTAACAAGTTTTCTAAAACTTTGTGCTACATTTCGTTAAGACGGTGTCAGTACTATTTTTGTTTGAGTTGCCTATTAGAAACTGTCGGTCACCGGAATCAAAATCTCGTCTCCAGCTTCAGAAGGACGTTTTAATTTACATATGTAAATAAGTTTTAAAAAATATGAAATCAAACTGATCTCATATTTTTCAGAGCTTAAATGAAAGAGCACTATACCTCAAACCCTGTATCTATCCTGAAAGATAAACAAAAGACCTAAGGGTGAGGCTCAATCAAATAAACTAAATAATATTTGACATCATGTTGACCTCACTTTCGTTGAGGTTTAGTTTTTCCGCTTTAGTAGCCTAAGGTTTAGCCATAGGACTTTCATTTTGACTATTCTTAGAAAACTAGAAAAGGAACCCTCACCATTAGAAATTACAAACTCTTCTCTACTCAATTTAAAATTTCACATATTGGTCCTAACCTCTAGCACTTAGTAGGTGGGGGTCATTATGGGGGAACTCAAGATGAGTCACCCTTAGGACTGCTGGACCTTAGGGTTAACCCTGGGTGTTGGTCTAAGGCTTAAAGTACATACGATCAGAGTTAAAATAAGAAAAACACTATTTAATTAAGGTACATACGATCAGAGATGATTGACACGTTGGCTTAATCTAAGGCATAAAACTATTTAATTAATTAACCCTGGGTGTTGGTCTAAGGCTTAAGGTACATACGATCGAGTTAAAAAAAGGAAACCACTATTTAATTAATTAAAAATATATATGCATCAAATAAACTTGAAAATGTTTCCACATTGTTCTCCTCTCTTCACTGAGCAACAGGGTATTTTTATTTTATTTTTATGATTTTTCTACACAAATTTATTGATTTTTGAAGTTTTGGGAATTAAATAAATAGAAAAGCTCCTAATTTCCTACTTATCCGTGTCATCCTAGTATGCATCGAATGAACACGTGTCGTCGTGGTATTGGGCGGCACCAGCTGATTCATCCTGTTCTTCTCGAACTGCAGCGTTGTCCGACCGCATCAGGACCCTCCATTCAATACACGCTTGATCAGATTGTCCTTCATCATCATCGCGAACTGGTTCAACCTGAAAATCGTCCATTTTCAAATGCTAATATCTCACTCGATTCTTAACCAGATCAAGTGCGTTTTTTTTAAATTACTCGTCATGATTAGGAGATACAGTTGATTGACCCTTAAATCAACTATATGAGAATGGAGAGTGAAATCAAGCTCAATTTAGGGTTAACTTTCTATACCTTGGTCCAAGAGGGGAAGCCTCGATTGGATGCTTGTGGAAGCTTCGTGGGGGTCCTAAGAGCCTAGGGATGGAGCCTCAAGTTGTGGTGAATCGCATAGATATGATTTCGACCAAGGCTGAATTATGAGATTGATCAAAGTCCACCTTAGGGTGCTCCAGTGATGGGGATTTTATGGGGGATCTTCTTCTTTTATTGTGGGGATGGCGTGGGTGCAATTAATTTGAATTTGGTGGAGGTTTGAGGGGTGTCCTGTTTTAGCGTAGGGATTGAGCTCCAAAATTGAGCTCAAGCAGTGGATTTGAGTGGCTAAGGATGGTTAGGTTAAGCTCAAGAGGTCTCAAGGAAGCTTTGGAAGCAATTTGGCAGAGTCTCCCTAAGGAATTTCAAGCTCTCCCCCTTTGGCCATGGAGGTGGGGTTTAAATAGAGGGGCTTGGAGAGGCCACCGGGGGCAATTGGTGGACACTTGCTTATGTGGATGCCAACAATGTGAAAAAATCCAATTAGGATGAGACAACTTGGATGGGTTTAATTTTGAGTTTTGGCCTAGGTGGAGCTCTTGATTTTGAGTATTCCGGCCACCAAGGTTGTTGGCCAGCCAGGGAGGGGTCACCATCCAGTCCAGGGAGGTCAAGGCTTGGTCTTGGTGAAGTCAATTGGGGTTGGCCATGTGTAAAGGTATGTGATTGAAATAATATGGGAAAAGGGCTATTTTGGGTTAATTTGGGTCAAATCATGGTTTGGGGCTGGGTTCACCCCTCATGGCTGGTTTGAGTGCTAAGGAGAATCATGTGGCTTAGCTTAATCATCATGGTGAGGTCTCTATCCAAAGATATTTGGCTGAACATGGATTAGAGTGATTCATGGGAGGGTTTAAAAGAATTTTAAGGATATTTGAAAGTGTTTTAGCCTCTTTCCAATAATAGCTTGATGATGTGGCATGGCTCTCATGGCTTGCCTATGGCTTGGAAGTGGCTCCATGGATTGTCCTTGGCTTGGCTAACTTTCATGAGAATGGATCTTTGAATTTGCAAAATATTTTGGTGGAGCTTGGCATGATGCTTGATTTAGAATAATTTAATTATGGATTTAGGACTTTAGGAATGATTTTAATCAAATGGATGATGGAAATAAATAATTTTCATGTGGGCTTTGGACTTCGGCTTTTGAATTTAAGTGTAGTGAGCTTGGGATTTTAAAATTAAAATTTAATTTGGGCTAATTGAATTTTGAGTTTTGTTTAGGAATATTTCATGAGATATTTGGCACAATTTCAAGTGATTTTAAGTTGAATTGGTGAGCCAATTTGGTGGATTTAGACATATGGTCAAAATTGGGCCTTTTTGGGTTTGAATGAAATTGGGCTTGCAATTAGATCAAATTGGGCTTGAATTTTGTTTATAATAGAATTAGGGATGTTGAATTTTGGTTTATAATTAAAATTGGGCAAGATTGGGGTCAATTGGGCCAAAATTGGGGTTAATTTGGGGACATTTAGGCCTTTAAGGGAAAATTGGGGCTTTTGGTCAAATTGAGTAAAAATGGTCAAATCTGGTTAATTTTGATGATAAAAAATTAAAATTGGTAATATTTGGGATTATTTTGGAATTTTTGGAAATTTTTGGAGTTTTTGGAATTTTTAGGTCATGAAGGGCATTTGGGTAATTTTGGCCCAATTTTTGGGGGTATTTTGAAAATTTGGTAAATTTTGGTCAATTTAAGTAGTGGTGAGGATTTTGAAATGATTTTTGGACAAATTTGGGTATTTTGGGTAATTTTGGGATTTTGGGCAAAAATTAGGGTTGTAGCGGTATTTTGGTAATATGGTGATTTTGGGCCAAAATGGGCAAACAAACTATGAAGCCTACCAAACCAATCGGAGCCATGTGAGGACTCATTTTGAATGCTCAAAATGTTGGTTCTAACCCTCTTAGACAAATACTAGGGGTATAGGGTCATCCATATGAGCTCTCCAAATGGAGTCAGGAAATCAACCTAAGGGGTCATAGGGTTCAGGGTAAGTGAAAAAGTGTAGTGTATGCAAGTTAGCCCCACCAAAACCAGACCACTCAGGGCTAGTCCTAAGGTCTGACCATCTTATGGGGGACTCCCCTTGAGCTCGTCCATACTGACCCCACTTACTAAGTGCTAGAGGTTAGGACCAATATGTGGAACTTCAAGTTGAGCAAAGAAGAGTTTAGAATTTTTATTGGTGAGGGTCCCTTTTCTAGTCCTCTAGGAATAGTCAACAGGAAAGTCCTATGTCTGAAGCTACTAAAGAGGAAAAACTAGAACTCAATAAAAAATGAGGTCAACAAACGGTGTGTTAAATGACGCTATTATACTTAGCTTTTTCCCTTTTCATTGAGGGAGACAGCCCAAAAATTCCTATCTAAGTATTTCCCATCTTCAAAAACTACTAAAACCTAGGAATGACAAACTTAGCCCAAAAATTCCTATCTAAGTATTTCCCATCTTCAAAAACTACTAAAACCTAGGAATGACATTACTTTATTTTGTCAGGATAAAGGTGAGTCAATATACGAAGCATCAGAAAGATTTAAGGAACTTTCTAGGAAGTGTCTGCATCATGTTCTTCCCGTTTGGTTAATCATTCTAACTTTTTACACGATCCCTTAGATCGATTATTAATGTTTTTGCTTATAGTTCACTTATGTCAAAGCCATTTTATGAGGCTTACTCTTTGATTGAAGAAATGACTACAAACAATTTTCAAGGGCCTTCTAAAAGGGTAAACCCTATAAAGATAGCTAGTGTACATGACAATAATGTGCTTTTAGTTCTTACTTCTCAGTTAGTAGATATTTCTAGTAAGCTAGATCAATTTTGAGTGAACCCACCTTAAGTACCTCCAGTAATTGAGGAAAATTCATTTGGAAAAATGATTGATTCTAACGTTCAATCATTTGAGACCTTAAATGCAATTAACAACATACATAACAACCCTTATTCCAAATTCTATAGCTAGGTTGGAAGAACCATCCTAAACTAAACAGGAATAACAATGCTGGTGGGACAAACCAATAATGGGGTATTAACCAAGCAAATCCTTTAGGAAATTGAAATAACCATAATAGTACTAATTATATACCTTCTTATCCATGAGGCTTTAACAATAATCCATAATTTAAGGAGAAGAAGTTGTCTTTGAAGACGGTTGTTTTGCAAATGGGGAATCAATTGCAAATTCATGGTGCAACAATTAGGAATATAGAGAATCAATTGAGATAGATTGCTAACTCACTTAGCAATAGGCTTCAAGGAACTCTTCTTAGTAATACTGAGATAAAACTTAAGGAGAAAAATAACGAGCATGTTAAAGCTTTCCAATTAAGAAGTGGAAGAGAGTTGGAGGGTGTAGTTCAGAAAGATATTGAGGTTGAAAAAGAGACTGTGGAAACTGAAAATACCTGAGGAAAATATTTCCAAGGATTTAGAAAAACTAGTCTCTCTAACTAAGATTAACTTAGAAAAACCACCACCTCCATTTCCTCAAAGACTTTAACAGCAGAAGTTAGATCCATAATTTTTAAAAATTATAGAAGTATTTAAGAAATTAACTATTAATAATCCTTTTGTTGAAGCTCTGGAGCAAATGTCCTGGTATGTAAGGTTCATGAAGGATATTTTTAACAAGAAGAGGAAGTTTAGAGACTATGAGACAGTTGCACCCATTGTGAAGTGTAGCACTATAATTTAAAAGAAGCTTCCTTAGAAACTTAAGAATCCTAAGAGCTTTACTATTCTCTGTGAAATAGGAGAAAGATTTTTTGGAAAAGTTTTATGCGATCTTGGAGCAAGTATAAACCTTACGTCATTATATATTTTTTGAAAGTTAGGGTAAGGAGAAGTGTGTCATACTAATGTAACCCTTAAGTTAGTTGATCAATTGATCACTTATCTAAAATGGGTTATAGGAGATGTTTTAGTTAAAGTGGATAAATTCATCATCCCTATTGATTTCATCGTGTTGGATATGGAGGAAGATAAAGAAATTTCAATCATTTTAGGTAAACCTTTTCTAGATACTGGACGAGTCATGATAAATGTGCAAAAAGGTGAATTAACAATGAGAGTAAATGTTCAGAATTTACATTTAATGTTTTAAAATTTATGAAATATCCTTTTGAAGGAAATGAAGATGTGTGTTATCAGATGGGATTAATTGATTATTTGTATAAAAGTCATTTAAGAGAAAGTTATGAAATTAAATCAGTAGAGCCAGAACTAGATAATGAGAAAGAAAAAGACTTATAAGATGAGATGGATCTATTGATTACTGAAAATTCAAAGTTTGTTCGGGAGAGGTTTGAGATTCTAGATATAATAGAAAATTGTAAGCCACTTATTCCTTCTGTAGAGGAACCCCCTGAACTTGAGATGAAAGTGCTTCCTACACACTTAAAAGATGCTTATTTAGGAAATTTATCTACATTACTAGTTATCATATCCTAAGATTTGACTTATTTAAAAGAGGAGAAATTAATAAAAATTCTGACAAATTATATGAAAGCATTTGGATTGACCTTGGCAGATATTAAAGGAATTAGTCCCTCTATTTGTATGCATAAAATCTTGATGGAAGATAATCATAAACCCCAGGCAGATCCTCAAAGGAGATTAAATCCAATTATGAAAGAGGTAGTTAAGAAGGAAATATTGAAGTCGTTAGACGCAGGCATTATCTATCCTAATCAGATAGTTCTTGGGTTAGCCATATTCATTGTGTTCCTAAAAGGGAGGAGATAGTATCTATAAATGAACAAAATGAACTAATTCCGACAAGACATGTCTTTATCCTAAAAAATGTTAAAGATATACTATGCTAGTAAAACCCTTAATGAAGCTCAAATTAATTATAATACTACTAAGAAGAAATTATTGGCTATAGTATATGCTTTTGATAAATTTAGATGTTATGTAATTGGAACCAAATGTATAGTTCATACCAATCATTATGCTATCATATATCTTATGTCAAAGAAGGACGCTAAACCAAGCTTGATTAGATGGGTCCTAATACAAGAGTTTAATATTGAAGTTGTGGATTGAAAAGAATCACACAATCAAATTACTAACCATTTATTTAGACTGTATTAAGAAAATTTATACACTTATGATGGTGAAATTAATTAAAATTTTTCTGATGAGCAACTTTATGCTATTATTGAGTGGTGTATTATGTGGTTTGCTAACATAGTGAATTTTATTATTAATGATATTGTACCCTACGGATTAACATCCCACCAACAATAAAATTTAATTTATGATGGTAGATCTTACATTTGGGATAACCCATATTTATATAAAAGGTGTAAGGATCAAGTAATAAGGAGAAGTGTACCTTAAGAAGAAACCCAATAAATTATTAAGAAATGTCATGATTCTGAGTTTGGGGGACATTTTGGCGTTAAAAAATTGTTTTTAAGATTTTACAATCTAGATTTTATTGGCCTACTCTATTTAGGAATGTAAATATATATAAGAACTTGTGATATATGCCAGAGAGTAAGCAATATATCTAAGAGTCCCTTAAATTTACTTTGGAGATTGAGATTTTTGATGTATGGGACTTAGATTTTATGGTACCATTTGTATCATCTTTTGGAAATCTATATATTATGATAACTGTGGACTATGTGTCAAAATGGATTGAGGCAGTAGCTATTCCAAACCGTGATGCTTAAAGTGTAGCTAAATTTCTAAAGAAGAATATCTTCAGTAGATTTGGCATGCATAGAATGATCATTGGTGATGGAGTAAGTCATTTTAAGAATAGAAAAATTAAGAGACTAGTTGCTAAATATGGAATTAAGCATAAAATAGCTACAACTTATCATCTACAAATCAGTGGTTTAGCATAGGTATCCAACATAGAAATTAAAAGGATTTTAGAAAAAAACTATCAATCCTAGTAGAAATGATTAGTCTTTAAGACTAGAGGATACATTATGGGCCTATAGGACTGCTCATAAAACTACTATAGGAATGTTTCCATATAGACTCATTTTTATAAAAATTTTCACTTGCCAGTGGAATTAAACATAAGGCTTATTCGTCTATTACAAAATTTAATTACAACATGAAAGAAGCTGGTGAGAAGAGATTATTGCAGCTAAATGAACTCGAGGAAATTAGATAAGAATCTTATGAAAATGAAAAAAAAATTATAAAGAAAAGATGAAAATTTGACATGATCGGAAGATTCTTAGGAAAGATTTTGAACCTGGATGTGAAGTTTTACTTTATAATACAAGATTGAAATTATTTCCCAAAAAAATTAAGTCTAGGCGATTGATGTCTTATTCTGTTATTCAAGTGTATCCTTTTGGTGTTATTGATATTAAGGATCTTAAAAGTGGTAGGGTGTTTAAAGTGAATGGACAAAAACTTAACCCTACATAGCTAGAGAAAGGCCTATAATTAATGAGGTCATAAAGTTGAGTCAACTTTAGTAAGTATCTGGATTCATCAAGCTGACGGCGTTAAACCAAGAACTTCTTGGGAGGCAACCCAAGGTATGTATTTGTGTTTATGTTTGTAGTGTGTTGTGCTATGGTTTGTTGTGGATTAAATTGTTTTATGCAATTTGCAATGTTAGGTTTGTAATGGATTTTTTTGATTATGGTGAGCCATAAAAGTGGTGATTCCTTAGCTTCTTGTTGTGGCTAGACTTATAGTTGTTCTCTGGTTGTAATTGGATTAACTAGTCCACTACATTTTAGTTCTCAGTTGAAATCAAGAATTACTTGAGAGAAGATGAGTTTAGAAATAGGACAGGTCCATCTCAACTCTGTTACTTCCTTTATCTGTCCTTATTTTTCATCAAGTGGGTTCAATAAACTAGTTTGTAGAGGAACATGAGGATGACCTTGAACTTAGTCTTATTTACTATTAGAGGTGCATATTTTAAAGGATGAGGTAATACCTGAGATTTACAACACATAAGTCAACATGTCAAGGACAATCTTATATATGACTTGACCCTATTAAAATATATAAAAGTACCCAGTAGTTTATTGGAAGAAGATTCTGTTAGAAATTGGAAATAAAGAAGGGATGTGTGAAAAGAAGGAAGAAGAGTTAAACTTTTCTACCTATTGTGTTTGTGTGTTTATTAATATGATTAAAGACTTGAAGAGGATCAAAATATTCAATTTAAATGATAGTATTAAGTTTGGACCGTACAAATAGGCTTTAGTATCAAAATGACTAATAGAGCATTGGCCCTTAGGCACCAATAGATGGGCGCCAAAGTGTCATACTCTAGCACCTTGGTGCCACTTTCACGGAGCCTAGGAACCAGATTTACCTGCTCAACAAAAATTGGTCAAACACCCTGATTTAGGTCATTTTTGCATGAGCTCCTCCCTGAGATTTTTTTCTGGATATTTGAGGGTCATTCTTCAGGATCTCTTTCCTTATGCATTTGTGATCAATCTAGAGCATTTGGAGAGTGAAATTCATCTTCCTTAGGTAAACTTTTTCATCTTGACCTTGATTTTCTTCTTCATCAAGAATATTTTTGGGTTTCTAGAAAAATAGTGGAGAAGAGGAGGGATTGCTTGGGAAGAGTTGATTTAGCTTTAAATTTGTATATTGAGTCAATTATATCCTATATTTGAACTCATTCCATCATATATTTGCTTATCTATATTTCTGATGACACCTATGACCTCATACTCAAAGCAAAATATTTGCAAAACATTTGGAAAGAGTAGGAGATGATACTGCAATTTTATATGGGGAGGCATATCTGTTGACAAAACCATTGGATTGGAGAAAGCAAGACATTGAAGTTTCCTTCTTATCCTCATACTAACTGTATGAGCATCACAAGCTTATGAAGGAGGACACAGAGGAGGATGGTGATGATGATGACGATGATACTGATCATACTGATGATGATGAGGAGGGGGATGAGGAGTAGTGATCCAAGGAAAATATGTTGAGATTTTCATACCTATTTTACTCTATCTTTGATGATATTGCACTTTAAAGAAAGGTATTTTTGATGTTTTGTTGCAAGAATGATGAATTAGTTCATTGGAGCAAAAAGATGCAAAAAGGAGTGAATTTGGAGCGAAAAAGACCAAAATGTGAAGATTTGAACTAGGGCGCAGACTAAATTTGGAGCAAACGATGCAAAAATGAGCGAATTTGGAGCGAAAAGGACCAAAATGTGAAGATTTGAACTAGCTATGCAAAAAAGGAGCGAATTTGGAGCGAAAAGGACCAAAATGTGGAAATTTGAACTAGGCCGCCGACGGTGAGTTTTTCCGGAGACTACAGGATAAAATTCTTCAGAAGTCCACCAACAACACCCTCGAGGCTGCCGACGGCGAGCTCGGCGGTTATGCCTACTCAAGCTTTGGATAGGGCCAAATTTTGAAGGGATGCTTAGGCAACTCTTGGGAAAGCTCATCAACAACTTTAATAGACTATTTTGGCCATAAATTAAGAAGGGGGGAGAGAATCTAGAGAAGAAGGAAATGCTAGAGAGAGTTCCTAGAGATTAGAAAGGTTCTAATATTGTGAGGAATTCTTCGAGAGATTGTAAGTATTTCTTCCTCCTTGCTGCTTAGAAGAAGAATTCTGTGTGCTGTAAAGAAAGGAAGAGAATCAGAGGAATTTTAGGGAGTGTTCTTGGGGAGAAAATAAAGATAAGTTATTTACTTGTTGTAGTTTGTATGACTTTGATTTTATATATGAATTTCGAGTTTATTGTGTTTTCCTCATGAGATCTGAGTAGTTTTCTCTGTCTTTCTCCTTTTCTTGAGATTTGTGGCCCATGAGATCTGAGTAATTTTCTCTGTCTTTCTCTTGTCTTGAGCTGTGAAATGGTGATTCCATGAGATCTGAGTAGTTTTCTCCGTCTTTCTCCTTGTCTCAAGATTTGTGAAATGGTGATTGTCTTTCTCCTTGTCTTGAGATTTGTGAAATAGTGACTTGTTGTAGTTTGTATGACTTTGATTTTATATATGAATTCCGAGTTTTGTTGTGTTTTCCCCAAGATCTGAGTAGTTTTCTCTGTCTTTCTCCTTGTCTCCGAGTTTTGTTGTATTTTTCCCATGAGTTCTGAGTAGTTTTCTCTGTCTTTCTCCTTGTCTCGAGATTTGTGAAATGTTTTTAAATTGGTGAAGCCATGAAAATGTTTAAGAAATTGTGATGATCTTTTCACTTCGATCTTCCCATGAGATCTGAGTAGTTTTCTCTGTCTTTCTCCTTGTCTTGAGATTTGTGAAATAGTGACTTGTTGTAGTTTGTATGACTTTGATTTTATATATGAATTCCGAGTTTTGTTGTGTTTTCCCCCAGGTCTGAGTAGTTTTCTTTGTCTTTCTCCTTGTCTCGAGATTTGTGAAATGGTGATTTGAATTGGTTGAGCCACAAAAATATTTAAGAAATTGTGATGATTGTCTTAAGATTTGTGAAATGGTGATTTGAATTGGTTGAGCCATAAAAATGTTAAAGAAGTTGTGATGATTTTGAAATGGTGATTTGAATTGGTGAAGCCATGAAAATGTTTAAGAAATTGTGATGATCTTTTCAAAATGGTGATTTGAATTGGTGAAGCTATGAAAATGTTTAAGAAATTGTGATGATCTTTTCACGATCTTAATTTACTTTCAATATGGCCAATTAATTTGTTAAGTTATGTTGAGTTTTACAACTAAAGTGAAGATTACATCCAAGATTCAAGGCGGTCAAAGCCCTTGGAAGTTCTTTCAATCTGGCCAATTGATTTCGATCTTAATTTATTTTCAATCTGGCCAATTGATTTGTTAAAATATGTTGAGTTTTACAACTAAAGTGAAGATTACCAATCTGGCCAATTAATTTGTTAAAATATGTTGAGTTTTACAACTAAAGTGAAGATTACACAATCTGGTCAATTGATCTGTTAAAATATGTTGAGTTTTACAACTAAAGTGAAGATTACATCTCAAGATTCAGGGAGGTCAAAGCCCTTGAAAGTTGGGTGCAAATATGATAGTGAAGATTACATCCAAGATTCAGGGAGGTCAAAGCCCTTGGAAGTTGGGTGCAAATAAATAGGGAAGGATTACATCCAAGATTCAGGGAGGTTAAAGCCCTTGGAAGTTGGGTGCAAATAAATAGGGAAATGTTACATCCAAGATTCAGGGAGGTCAAAGCCTCAAAGCCCTCGGAAGTTGGGTGCAAATAAATAGGGAAATAATATTATCGGGCGTAGAATTGGAGATTTTAGATTAGAAGTTGGGTGCAAATAAATAGGGAAATAAAATTATCAGGCGTAGAATTGGAGATTTTAGAGGAAAGTTGGGTGCAAATAAATAGGGAAATAAAATTATCGGGCGTAGAATTGGAGATTTTAGAGTGAAAAGTTGGGTGCAAATAAATATGGAAAAAAAATTATCGAGCGTAGAATTGGAGATTTTAGAGTGACAGACTAAAATCCCCAATTTGGTGCAAATAAATAGGGAAATAAAAATTATCGAGCGTAGAATTGGAGATTTTAGAGTGGAAAGGTATGTTGAGTTTACAACTAAATTTACAACTAAAGTGAAGATTACATCCAAGATTCCAAATAAATAGGGAAATAATATTATCGGGTGTAGAATTGGAGATTTTAGAGTGACAGACTAAAATCTTCCAATTTGGTCCTATCGTTTGGGTACTGAAGTGTAGATGTTAGCCCTCAGGGGAGGGGAACGCAATTTGGTCCTATCATTTGGGTGCTGAAGTGTAAATGTTAGCCCTCATGTGAGGGGAACGTGGGATCAGGGCATAGAATTGGAGATTTTAGAGTGACAGACTAAAATCCTCAATTCGGTCCTATCGGTTGGGTCAATTTAGTCCTATCGTTTCTGTTGAAGTGTAGATGTTAGCCCTCAAGCAAGGGGAACGTGGGAGCTCTGAAGTGAGAGCCGGTAGACGTAGAATTGGAGATTTTAGAGTGACAGACTAAAATCCCCAATTCGGTCCTATCGTTTGGGTGCATAGAATTGGAGATTTTAGAGTGACAGACTAAATCCCTAATTCGGTCCTATCGTTTGGTTGAAGTGTAGATGTTAGCCCTCAGGTGAGGGGAACGTGAAAGCTCCAAAGTGAGAGTCGGTATCCTCCCAGCCTAGTTACAGAATCAGTAACCAAGCATAGGATTAGTCAATGTTCTTTATGTCTGGACCAAAGGGTAGCTCAATTCAATCCTATCGTTTGGGTGTTGAAGTGTAGATGTTAGCCCTCAGGCGAGGGGAACGTGGGAGCTCGAAAGTAAGAGCCGGTATTCTCCCAGCCTAGCCGCAGATTCAGTAAACAAGCGTAGGATTAGTCAATGTTCTTTATGTTTGGGTGTTGATGTGTAGATGTTAGCCCTCAGGTGAGGGGAACGTGGGAGCTCCAAAGTGTCCGGTATCCTCCCAGCCTAGCTGTAGATTCAGTAACCAAGCATAGGATTAGTCAATGTTCTTTATTCGGTATCCTCCCAGCCTAGCCGCAGAATCAGAGTGTAGATGTTAGCCCTCAGGTGAGGGGAACGTGGGAGCTCCGAAGTGATCCGGTATCCTCCCAGCCTAGCTGTAGATTCAGTAACCAAGCATAGGATTAGTCAATGTTCTTTATTCGGTATCCTCCCAGCCTAGCCGCAGAATCAGCCAAACATAGGATTAGTCAATGTTTTTTAAGGTATCCTTCCAGCCTAGCCATAGAATCAGTAACCAAGCATAGGATTAGTCAATGTTCTTTAAGTATCCTCCCAGCCTAGCCGCAGAATCAGTAAACAAGCATAGGATTAGTCAATGTTCTTTATGCCTCAGCCTAGCCGCAGAATCAGTAACTAAGCATAGAATTAGTCAATGTTCTTTATGCCTGGACCACTAGCCGCAAAATCAGTAACCAAGCATAGGATTAGTCAATGTTCTTTATGCCTGGACCAAAGATTAGCCGCAGATTCAGTAAACAAGCGTAGGATTAGTCAATGTTCTTTATGCCAGGACCAAAGGGACCACAGATTCAATAAACAAGAATAGGATTAGTCAATGTTCTTTATGTCTGGACCAAAGGGTATCGCAGATTCAATAAACAAGCATAGGATTAGTCAATGTTCTTTATGCTTGGACCAAAGGGTAAATACGAATTTAGCAAACAAGCATAAGATTAGTCAATGTTCTTTATGTCTGGACCAAAGGGTAAAGAATCCAGATTCAGTAAACAAGTGTAGGATTAACCAATATTCCTTATGCCTGGACCAAAGGGTAAAGAATAGGTAAGCTCCTATTTGACACAATATAAATTGAACTAATTCACTTTATCCATTCACTATAATTTCTTGACAAGGAGAAGAATGCTTTCTTAGATATTGAACATGACAATTAAACCCTCATTAGTATCATTAGTTATTTAATAATTATTAAAATTACCTATTTATTTTAATTGCTTATTAGTGACAAATAAGCAAATTGAACTTCGTTGTTGTGATTAAATTATTGCTTTTCTGAAATCTTAGTTCGTGATTCTAAACCACTCCCTGTAAGATCGATATCTAGGACTCCATTAGAGCCCTATATTACTTGAGCGATACATATACTTGCGTTGTAATTTGACTTTAACATTATTGAATATTATATCTATACATCTTTATAATCATATATATATATATATGATTTTGCATAATTATTGAATATTTATTACGTCCATATTTATCTTTTTTAAGCATATATAAAGTCGCCGGTCAAGTTTTTGGCGCCGTTGCCGGGGAGTGAGTGAGAAGCATATAAAAAGTCGCGGTCAAGTTTTTGGCACCGTTGCCGGGGAGTGATTGAGTGAGTGAGTTAAATCCTAATTAGAGTAACAAACAAATTAGGATTATTAGAAAATTTTTACTTGAATTGCAACTTATTTTTATATTTAGTTAATTATATTACTGAGTACTGATTTCAAATTTTATGCGTAAATTTGGACCTAAAAATCTTAGACCCTACGATTCAGAATTAGAAAGCACTGTTAAAAGGATTAGAAGATTAAGAAGAGAACCTAGAAATTCTGATACAATGGAAAACAACTTGAACAATCAAGGAATAGAGAATGAACACCAACCTAGACCCCGACGAGATTATGCAAATCCTACAGTAGATGAAATTCACTTATCTATCCAAAATCCTGATGTGGCTGCTAATTCATTTGAGCTTAAACCTG